>CATIWO010030223.1:0-17262 GCA_949673435.1 Macaranga tanarius | reverse complement strand
AAATAATAATTACTCTCTAACTTATAATTATCCCTTTTATCTCTTAATAAACTAATATAATATTATATATATATATATATACAAATATCCACTTCATCTCTACACACCCTCAAACTATTTGGATTATTTCACAATAATTCTTAACTTTTTAATGTGACCAAAAAGGTCCCATTTAACTTACAATTACACCCCTCTCTACCAAAATGCATATGTCCCACATATATGCAACTCATAACTCTATGCCACATGTCATAAAAATTATTATGCATGAACAGGAGTTCCAAAATGACAAACGTTACACTTTGTATGTTTATTTGGGACTGGTTCGGGTAACTGTTTCAGCAGACTACCTAATGTGAATGATTTTTTCTTAAGGATGTTAGAGACTGAATTTGACAAAGTGATAAGCATGAGTTTTGTTCCTTTATATGTTACCTAAAACCTCGTGAAATAGTTTTGTAAAATATTATGCGTGTAATTAGGGGTGTAACCGAGTCAAGCCGACTCGCGAGCTACTCGGGATTGACTCGAAAAAAACTCGAAATCGACTCGATAATAATTGAGTCGAGCTCTCGAGCTCGAGCTCGAGCTACTCGAATAGGTTGTTGAGTCGAGCTCGAGCTTTTTAATGTTTGACTCGATAGGCTCGCGAGCTTAATCGAGCTTGATCGAGCTTAACCGAATTTGTATATATTTACCATTTTATCCTTTTATTTTAATATAATTATAATAATATCTTATCGAACCGAGTCGAGTTATATATTGAGTCGAGTTCAAATTCGAGTCGAGCTTAAATATATTAACATATATTTAAAAATTTAAAAATTTTATATAATTAATCGAGTCGAGCCGAGTCGAGCTCGAGTATAAGAATCATTTAATCAAGTCGAGCTCGAGCTTCAAAAAAATAAACTCGATCGAGTTCGAGTCGAGTTTGAGCTTCGAGTTTAAGAGTCGAGTCGAGCTCGAGCTTGGTAGTGTGTTGACTCGACTCGGCTCGATTACACCCATACGTGTAATGAGAAATCATACTTGGAGTGGGACTGATTCTGCTTGCTTTTTCTGCAGGTAGCCCAATTTTGCCCAATTTATATGAGGACCTTAGAGTCTGAATTTAACAAAACCTAAAATATAAAAGTTATTCATTTATGTATTAACTAAATTTATGGAGAAGGGTTTTGCAATTGGACTTGTATAATTTGAGAAATTCTAAATGGAGCATGACCTGCTCACACTGTGCTTGTGTAGGACATATATCTGAAATTGAAAAATTTTCCATTTATTTTGTAGACCTTGTATTGAGATAAATTTTGGATATGTTATAACCTTATTTGTCTAGTTTATATTAAAAATAAAATAAAGTAATTTGGAATTATGTACTGAGAGTTATTCACTCTCATGTCTAGCAAGGTCAAGTTGTTTCCCTAAGAAAGAAATATGTATATAATTTATTAATTGTTTCACTTGCTTGAATATAATGATATATAATTGAGTAATGAATGTGCATGACATCTATCTATATGTATTTATGCTATTATGGACTACATAATTTGAGCATGTGTATGGTTTGTTTGAGACCACGTGTTGTGAGTCTCACACTTGATGATCTTAAATAGAGTTAAATATTCATGGAATTCAATAGAGTGAATATGATAAAAATGCCTCTTTATTATCATAATGTAAAAATGAAAAAGTCATAATATGACCATAATACAATTGGCTTAGGGCACATCACTAATATTTTTTTGGTGGAAGTTTATACTTAAAGCTTTTCTGGTTCTTTGATCTCTGTGGCTTCTGAATTTTTTTGGTAGAAGCTTAACTTATTTGGTGGAAGCTTAGAAGACACAAATTCCTTTTTATAGCTTTCAATTCTTTTTGTATCTATTTAGATTTTAAACCTCAAATTCAATTATATTTTGTATGTATATATTTAGGCCTCCATTATTTTTTGTGCACTGATTATATACACTTGGTGCTAGTATCTGTAATTTTGAACAATCCATGGGCTTGGCCTATTATAATATTTAATATTTAATTTTATAGTCCTATTTATTAATTTCTCTGGCCCAAACCAAAATAAGGCCCAACCGAACCCAACTGAATTATCGAACCAAAATTACTGATTATATTCGGTTTACCAAATCGATGTATTTATTATATATTTCGGTTCAGTTCGTTATAGATTTTATCTCTTGAAAAACCAAGATGAAATTGAATTTCTTCTGTCAAACCGATCGATGCACAACCCTACTTATGTATGTAATTAAATAATTATGAATATATTTTTAAAACTTATTAAATTTAATTTTTAATTTATATATATATATATATATATATATATATATATATATATATTAAAATTATATGTCTTATATATTTTTAAATTTGACATAAATTAAATCAGATTACTAGTTTAGAAATTTTAGGTGAATTAGTTAAAAATAAATTTTTTTTTGAAGTAAATTAAATTTTATGAAAAAGTTTATATGGCTAATTGACCGGATTTCCCAAATTGATAGGTAAATTAGCCAAAAAATTAATTTACAAGCTAATTGCTCATTGCATCCAAGTTCAAGGCAACTTGGTTCTTAGCCTATCTTTTTTCCTCTTTTATTTTTTATTTTTCTCTTTATAAAATATTTTTAATATAATTTATAAAAGAAAATTTTCCTTCCTTTTCTTATTTTTTCATGTAGGAATTGAGTTTTTCAAATATAATTAATTTTAAATACAAAATTTGATCTCAATTAATATGTAAACTAATTTATATTTGAAAATAAAATAAATAATAAAATGTAACCTTTCTAAACTGATTACCTCGCAAAAATAGTAATTGATTAAATAAAAATAATTCACTAAATTATTCTATTATTAGATTTTTTGTAACATCCGTGTCCTTGAATCAGATTAAATTAAGTTAATGATGATTAAGTGTATTTAATATGATGAGACTAAATTGAGATTTTCTCCAAGTAATTGTTATCATTTTATTATTGAGAATAAAGAAATAAAGGAATTGTATTAAGTAAAAGTTTGGAAGGATGTGATTGTAAAAGAAAATAAGGAATTAAGTGAAAGAAAGAAAGTAGGAGGATTTATGGATGAAGAAAAGAAAGAAGAAGGACCAAAATGGAAGAAGAGAGTAAAGAAAAAAAGGTTGGCTTTTGTAAAAAAAAAAGGAAAGGAAGAGAAGAAGAGGGGAAGAGAAAGAAGAAAAGAAGAGGAGAGGAAGCTCTGTAGAAGGAGAATTCGAATTTCAGCAAGGAAAACAACAAATCTAGCTGGAGAAATCAGTGAGTGGATTCAAAATTCAAACTATTGCATTTATATTTATTTGGAAATGATATGAAAAACCTAGGGTTTGAGATTTTAATTGTGATTCTAGTATGATTTTAGTAGTTTCTAGTGAGCTTGATAGTGGTTTGAAGTTATATGCATGATATATAAACAATTGGTGTAGTTAAATTAAGATTTGGGTTAAAATTTTATAATTTTTCATTCTGAATTGCATGTTCCAGAACTGTAGAGGCGTATGTCTGATCGAACAGGTGTGCGTCTGCGAATTAAAGAGGCGGGCGCCTCTATGGCAGAGACATGCACCTCTGCACAGAGGCACACACCTCTGTGGCTGTGCCAGGCACCTTTGTATAGAGGCATGCACATCTGTGGCTCTGACACATGCCCCTGTGACTGAGACAGACGTCTTTGTACCCTATTTCACGACCATTTAGTTAAAACTCGAATGTCGGATAGTCGAGATGCGTAGTGGTGCTTAAAGAGGACCTAACTTTCGGCACCAGATAAGTTACGGGGTTTGTAATATATCAAATCGAAGCTATCTCAGAGATCTTTATGACTTTTATTGGAGAACCCGATGAATTCCATTTTGATATCCAAATTTGACTATTTAGGTCTCCATTTAGGGCTTCAAAGT
Source organism: Macaranga tanarius (assembly GCA_949673435.1). Taxonomy (NCBI): domain Eukaryota; kingdom Viridiplantae; phylum Streptophyta; class Magnoliopsida; order Malpighiales; family Euphorbiaceae; genus Macaranga; species Macaranga tanarius. Next base: position 13,325 of record CATIWO010030223.1, on the reverse strand, counting down.
TTCAATTGCATTTATAGTCTTAAATGTGTATGGCACTAAGAGTTAGAGATCCCATGTATGAGACATGACAGGTTTGGGTAATTGTATATAGTTGAAGCCTAGGGCCGAATACACATACTGCCTTTTAAAGGTGTAAATCCATATTAGGAATATGGTAGTTACGGTAAGTCTGTGTAGCCATAGCCTGGGACCGGACACACTTGTTACCAAGTAGATGTGATTGGTAAATATGTATAGTCGTTGCATGGGGCCAAATATACATGTTACCATAGAAATACGAGATGGATCATATGTATAGTCGTTACCTGGGGCCGGATATATATGTTACTATATACGGGTATATTCGATACCTGGGGCTGGATACATATGGTAAGTATGCTTAACCGTTGCCTGGGGCCGGATGCATATATTATCTTACGAATTTACAATGGTAAGTGTATGTCCGTTGCCATGGATCGAGTACACGTTACCCTATTATAAGTTGGGAGTATGCATAGCTGTTGCCAAGGGCCGGGTGCATATTATATTCGAGATATATGTATAGCTGATGTCTAGGACCAGATACATATATCCAAGTGAGCTTAACGCTCGAATTATCATTGGTTTAAGTGCTGATCGCACTTAAGCAGCATCATCATAGTCAGTTGTGTACTGATTTATATTATTTGACATCTAGTAAATTGTGAATTATAGTATGGTGGAGTTTATGGTATCATGGTGATGAGTGTGAAAAATACTTGTTTAAAGCACTCTATTTCATTGCATTTTAGGCTTAGTAGTTGTATTGTTAGTTAGTTTTTTTAGTTGATTTAGTTTGTTTTGTTATTTTTTATTAATTAGTAGGATTTAGTTGTTTTTAGATAATTTCTTTTGTATTTTATTTTGTAGGATGCATTGGGATGAAGATTGGATCAATCCTTGAAGTTTGGATATGCTATGGACTCAAGTTAAAGACTTATCTACGTTAGGGATGAGCATGGCTGTGCTTGTTTGTAGCATGGCCGTGCCTGAGACTCAATTATGCTATGTTGCAGGGTGGGACGGCCATGCCAAAATTAAGCATGGCTGTGCCAGACATAAGGTTCAGCAATAAGTTATTTCTTGTGCAACCATGCCATTTTTTTGCGCACCCATGCCTGACTTATATGGCAGCCCCGTGAGATGATAATTTTCAGCTGAAGATTAGATAGAAAGGGACTTATCTCTTAGTTTTTGATTGGATAGAGTTTGAAAGGGATTAGATTACCTTTCTTACTAGGCCTTTAGGTCTATAAATAAGACCATTTCATGTTCATTTAAAGGTTGTTCTTGTTTTTGGATTCTATTCTAGTTCTTATTTTTGGGTTGTTCCCATTTTTCTTTTAAGTTGTTCTTAGTTTTTGTTCTTATTTTAGAATACAGTTTCATTAATTTAGTTCTTAGTAGAGGTGATACCTGGCTTAAAGTTAGAAGAGCAAGGATTCCTAACATCATTTGAAAGGGGTTTTTCTTATATTGCTCTTTATTTATTATAATGTCCAGATTTGTTTTCAATTCTTGTTTGTTTTCTTTTCTCTTAAACATGAGTAGTTAGATCCTTTTTAGGATTCTTATTTTGAATTGACCATGTGCTTATTGTGATTATGTTAGGTTGCTAAATTTAATTCATTGGTTGTTGTTGAGCTTAATGTTATTTTAGGACTGATCAACCTAGAATTGAATTGACACTATAGGCTTAATTGAGAGATAGGTTCTGTAGAAAATGGCAATGACCTATTAATTATTTAATTAGTTGAGAGACAATTTAAATTGTGCAATGACCTATATGTTGTCATGACCAATTTAAATTGTGTAATGACCTATTAATTGCAGAACCTATCTCAAATACTAGGAATAAGAGATTTGGTTATGTCTTTCCTTGTCACTTAAATTGTGCATCATTAATAGGTCATTGAGAGATAGGTTATGTTAATCTCTTATTCCTAGTACAGATGGTGTATGCTATGAATTTGTGCATCAACAAATATGAGTGACTATCAATTAAACCACTAATCATAATATCTCCATGACTTATTCTATCCTCTTTAGTAATTTCAACCCAAAATCCAATCATATTAAAATTCAGGGGGAGGGTGACAAATACCCCCTTCAAAGAAATTAAAAATCCAGTCATGAGATTATAATCAAACTCATATTCTTTTCCAAAGAATCTACACAAAAAACATTCTCTATTCCTCATCTTTGATTTTCAAAGTGGTGTAGAATTCAATGGTCAATTTAAGAAATACATCATACTTTACTGTTTTCAATTTAAACCAGCCTAGCCTTTTGTACAACACATTCATAAAATCATACATTCCAATATCTTTAAAGAGTTGATCATTAAAGTATTTAGGCATGCATACATTTCTTTTAGTAAAAGAAGAGAATCTCTTACCTTCTTCATCTAAGAAAATAGGGAAGAAAGCATCATACTCCTCCTTGAGATCCATTGGCTTAGGTCTTATCTCCATTGGTGCCTTCCCTTTTGTTTTGGACCTTCGGCTATTGCTAGACATGTTAATCAAGCTCATTAGGTAGCAGGAAAAAGAATTGCAGAGAATATAGATGCAGAGAGAAAAAGTATAGAGAATGTAGAAGTTCTGAGATTTAAAACAGTCATTTGCCTATAAATAAAAGAATAAAATTTTAAGTTTACAAGGACTAAATAACCTAAGTTTACAAGGACTAAACAACCTATCTCCTAATCCTTTATTAAAAAGATGAATTTTATTGAAAGATAAAAACCACTATCCTACTTGAATTAAAAGTCCTAAAAATATTAAAATAAATAAAATTTTATTTAAAAAATTTTATTTTTCCTCCCCCACACTTAAACAATGCAATGTCCTCAATGCATAAAACTAGGAAAAAATTCGAGGTGAGTGACCATCAGGTGGCACGGCCGTGCATATTTTATGCACATGTTGAATGAACCAGGTGGCACGGCCGTGCTCAAAAGTGGCACAGTCGTGTCTGGTTTCAAATTTTAGAACCTGAGACACTTCACAACATGCACGGCTGTGCCATAAAATGGCATGGTCGTGCCTGATTTTTAAAAATTGGCACATTAAAATAAAAATAATGCATCATAGAGCTTTAAACTAACTTCATTGCCTATATGTTGCATAATTTAAATGACAAGGAAAGAGATTAACATAACCAAACCAAATCAAACCACATAACATTAATCAACGAAAATGTAGAGTACAAATACTTTAAACAAAACAAAGTACATGAACACTAACATAAAACATAAAGCAAACACAATACTAAAATAAATACAACTACTAAAGCAAACACAAAACACAATTATCCAATCACAACTTCTTGAATCTTCATTGATGTGGTCCTTGATCATATGGAGGGAATGGAGGTGGAAAGAAATTTTGAGATTGAAAGTAGGCCATGAGATTGTGGTTGAGCATGTGGACATTGTATTGAATACCATGTAAGCTTACATTCATTTCATGTGCCATTGAAGTAAGCTCTCCCACATTAGAGTCAATGACACCCACTTAAAGCTCTAAAGTATCAAGGCGACTCATCACTTGTTGCAAATTACTTTCTTCCTCTTCTTCCTCTTGCATTGATTTTTAGTGCAGTTGGTCACTAATGAGTATGGGCACTCCATTGATTCCTATTTTAACTATACCCATAACCTCTATCATATGAAGATCAATGAGAAAAGAACCCGGTAGCTTGTCAAAAGGCATATTATCAATATCAAGGCCCACATAATTTACAATGCTAAGCACCAAGCCACCTATCTTAATTGCCCCTGCTCGTTTGGTTGCCATATCTTTGAATTTAGATGCTAACACATAGCATATATCCAATTTAAGATTTTTAACCATGCAATATAAGACATTTAATTTCATAGTAGTGACTACGGAATCCCCCTCCTTCCTAGGAAATAAGAAGTGTGACATAACCCTATAGAGGTATCTCAAAGCATGTGAATGAATTTTGGACTCCTTGGCTAACCTAGGTTAATAGAAGACATGTATTTGGCCAGTAATTTCACTCCAAAATTCATCTCTATCAAAATTGACATTGGCATCTTGATTTTTTAGGAAATGAAAAACATCATTGAGTTCAAAGAGACTAATGGTGTGATCTTAGTTGCCTAATCAAAAGCTTAACATGGCCTCATTCTCATCAAATTGGAAAGATGACAAAAATTCATATGTAGGCACAATATATGTGGGGTGTTTCATCATCGTAAAAGCTTCCCAACCTAACTTAGAGACATACATATTCATATTATCTAATAAACCCACTCTTTGAAGGGAGGACACACTCATGTATTTCATGGGCACGAATGTTCTAGCCATCAATTGATTAAACTTGTTTTTTTGCCCCTCATGCCCAAATTAAATGTTAGGGGGGTAAGGTCTTACCATTCTTTCTTCTTGTTGATTTGGATTATTTGAGCTTCCTCCATGTCTCCTTGGTCTTCTTTGTGCAACCGTCTTCCTTCTTGGTTCCCTTTCTATGGTGTTGTTCATAATTTTTGAATTTGGGAAGAAAAATGGAGAACAAAGTGTTGAAAGTATTTAGCAAATATGAAAGGGAAGAAGTTATGCTTGAGAAATTTGAGAGGGAGATGAAAGGATGAGTTGAAAGTGTGTAGTGAAGAGAATGGAATGGAGTTTTATATAGAGAGGGTTATGGTATTGAAAAGAGTGAATTATGAATTGGGAAGAGGAAAAGGTTATTGGAATTGATTAAAGAACTTGGGAAGTGCAAAAGATTTTGGGAATTTGAAAAAGTAGTCAAAGTTGATAAATCCTAAGTCTAGGAAGATGAGAAAGGTTTTGAAAGTTGTGGGTAGTAGGAAAATATAGGGATTTATGAATTAGGGTTTTGACTAGTTTAAAATTTGAGAAGAATGTGCAATGGTGGATTGGACTTATAGGTGGCACGGCCATGCGCGAAAGTGGCACGGCCGTGCCTGGTTCAAGCTTTTGTCAATTGTCCTAATTTTAAATAGGCACGGCCATATATAAATATGACACGGTCGTGCCTATTTCCAATGCATTTTTTCACCTATTTTCACCTGACCATAACACATGGGTGTGCAACAAGGTGCGCAACATGTACATTCACATAAAACACATTAAAAATCACCCAACTCACATGTAACAATCAAATTTCATTCCCACATTAAAAATACTTACCTGTCATCCTTTCTCTTGTAATTCCCGAACATCCTTCCATGCTTCTTCTCTAAAAAATAAATTTAAAGAACTTGTGATTAAAAATTGTAAAACTAAAGACTAAAATCATTAACAAGAAAAATAAAAAATGAAAACTTGGTTGAGTCCCCAAGAAGCTCTCTTTTAGGTCTATGAGCTTAGACCAACATGATCTTCAGAGCATTGAATCGGCCAAAAAGGCCAATTGATGAGAATTCTCCCATATGGCTCCATTGTAGATTTTCAGTCTTTGCCCATTGACTTTGAACTTTTCTCCTCTAGTATTGCAAACTTTCACAGCTCCATAAGGATAGACATGGCTCACTACAAATGGTCCCGACCATCTACTTTTGAGCTTCCCAGGAAGCAATCTGAGTCTGGAGTTGAATAGCAACACTTAGTCTCCTTCTTGAAAACTCTTAATCTTTACTTTGGCATCATGCCACTCCTTTGTACGTTCTTTATAAATCCTAAAGTTTTCATATGCCATTTCTTTTAACTCCTCCAATTCACTCAACTGCTTTCTTACAGTCATAATTCAAAGCCTTGATTACCCAGTAAGCCTTATGTTCAATCTCTATAGGAAGATGGCATGCTTTTCCATAGACTAACCTATATGGAGACATTCTAATAGGTATCTTATAAGTTTTTTGGTATGCCCACAAAGCATCATCCAACTTCATTGCCCATTCTTTTCTTGACTTGCTCACTGTTCTCTTAAGAATCCTCTTCAATTCTCTATTGCTTACTTCTACTTGTCCATTTGTTTGGAGATGGTATGGAGTAGCTATTTTATGTTTTACCCCATAATGAGCTAGCAATGCTTCCATATTTCTGTTACAGAAGTGTGTTCCTCCATCACTTATAATAGCTCGAGGCATCCCAAACCTAGCAAAGAGTCATTGCAAAAGTTTGCAAACTACTCTTGCATCATTCACTATACATACTTGAGCTTCCACCCATTTGGATACATAATCCACATAAATAAGTATATACTTATTTCCCTCTGAAATAGGAAATGGCCCCATGAAATCTATACTCCACACATAAAATATTTATACCTTAAGAATTTCCGATTGGAGCATTTCATCCTTCTTTGAAATGTTGCCACTCCTTTAACATGTATCACAACTGAGCACAAACTTTCTAGCATTATGAAAGAGTGTAGGCCAAAAAAATCAAGCTTCAAGAACCTTTACAGCAGTTCTTTGTGGACCAAAATGACCACCATTAATCATCCCATGACAATGTTATAAAATTGAACCAGTTTCTTCTTCTCCTACATATATTCTTATCATTCTATCACTGCATAGCTTCCAGAGGTATAGCTCATCTCACAAATAGTACTTGGAATTATAAATGAGCTTCTTCTTCTGTTAACTATTGAATTCTTCTGGGAGCTTCCCACTCGAGATGAAATTTGCTATGTCAGCAAACCATGAAGCATTTAAACTTCTAACTGCTAACAATATCTTGTCTAGAAATAGCTTCTAAATAGGTTCTTCCTCCTCATCTCTATCTTGCTCCAGCTCTAATCTTGAGAGATGATCAGCTATTACATTCTTTGATCCCTTCTTATCTTTAATTTCAATGTCGAACTCTTGTAAAAGCAGCACCCATCGTATGAGCCTTGGCTTTGAGTCCTTCTTATTTAAGAGGTACTTCAATGCTACATGATCTGTATACACAACAACTTTAGAACTAAGTAAGTAAGATCAAAATTTATCAAAAGTAAAAATTACAGCTAGCATTTCCTTCTCGGCTGTGGCATAGTTGAGTTGTGCATCATTCAAGGTTTAACTTGCATAATAGATGACATGAAGTTTATTCTCCTTCCTTTGGCCAAGTACAACTCCTATTGCATGGTCACTTGCATCACACATCAATTCGAATGGAAGATTCTAATCTGGTGATACAACTATAGGGGCTGACATCAATGCTTCTTTCAACCTATCAAAAGCCAATTTACAATCATTAGTAAAGTCAAAAGGAGAACCTTTCTCAAGTAATTTACACAGAGGTTTAGAGATTTTTGAAAAATTTTGGATAAACCGTCAATAGAATCCTACATGGCCTAGGAAACTTCGAATTCCTTTGACATTTGTTGGGTATTGAAGCTTTTCAATGGTCTCTACTTTTGCTTTGTCCACTTCAATACCTTGTGCTGAAATCTTATGTCCAAGAATAATTCCTTCCTTCACCATAAAATGACACTTTTCCTAATTTAGCACCAAATTTGTCTCTTCACACCGTATAAGAACTTGCTCCAAATTCTCCAAGCATCCTTCAAAAGAACTGCCATAAACTAAGAAGTCATCCATGAACACATCCATAATTTCTTCTGCCAAGTTTGAAAATATAGCCATCATACACCTTTGGAAGGTTGCTGGAGTATTACACAATTCAAATGACATTCTTCTATAAGCAAAAGTGCCATAAGAACATGTGAATGTCATTTTCTCTTTATCTTCAGGAGTAATTGCTATCTGATTTTAGCCTAAATAACCATTTAGAAAATAGTAGAAGGCATGTCCTGCTATCCTCTCCAACATCTAATCAATAAATGGTAGAGAAAAGTGATCCTTTCTAGTTGCTGAATTCAAATTCCTATAGTCAATGCACACTCTCCATCCAATCACTACTGTTGTAGAGATCTGTTTACCCTTTTCATTTTTAACCACAGTCATTCCTCCTTTCGTTGGGACACACTGGATAGGACTTACCCATGAACTATCTGAGATTGGGTAAATAATTCCAGCATCTAATAGCTTGACCACCTCTTTCTTTACCACTTCTTGCATGTTTGGATTGAATCTCCTTTGCCTTTCAATGGTTAGCTTGTATCCATCTTCCATTAGAATTTTGTGCATGTAATAAGATGGACTGATCCCCTTATATCCGAAATTTGCCAATCAATCTTTTCTTTCGTAGCCTCATACATTGAATGATGACAGAAAAAAATAAATTCCACCTATACAGTAAACATCAATCTTTTCTTTCCTAGCCTCGTACATTGAATGATGGCAGACAAAAATAAATTCCAGCAATAATTTAACCAACACGCTAATAATGTGCGTTTTTTCCTTTATGTTTTTCAGTGCACATGCCATGTACTTGGCATGCCATATTATGCAATGCAAGCAGCCAAGCACTATGATATAGGACACTGTCTAGCCGTGTCTATGCAAAATCCTGCAGTCCCCAAGCATTTGTATTTGCCTTCCTTTGTTGGATGTACAACTTTGAACGACAGCAAAATTATTAAGGTGAATTATTATTTTCTCCCTGAGTTTGATAGTATCTATTCATTGTTTGTAATATTAATGAAGACATTTGTATATTTTGTTTTTGTCTATTCAAATATTTTTTAAAAATAATTTGATCATTAAAAATTAAAAATAACTAGAAATGTCCTTCCATTGAAATAATAAAACATTAAAAACAAAAATAATAATAATTCATTTTTGAACAAAGCCAATAAAAATCTATTTTATTTTCTATTTATTATAACATCAAGTTTTAAAATTATTTTAGACATTGTGATAAAATATTAAGCATTGACCATATATTTTTTTCATTAACTAACAGAAAAGAGGGCTAAAATTGATCGAAGGGAAGTTCTAATATACGGAAATGAAATATAAATGTTTTAGTAGGCTCTACAAATAGCAAGGATGAAATTGTTATTGCGACCAAACCTAGTGAGCAAACTGCACCAAGAGCCGATAATACTTAACCCAAATTATTTAGCCAAATGAATATTTTTACCCTCTAAACTTTATTCTTTTGGTCTTCAGCACTCTTTAATTTTTATTTTAATTTATACAAGTTTTTTAAACTTCTATTTTATACTTTTTTTCAGCACTAAACACAAAAAATGGCATATGAAAGATATTTGGAAACATAAAGCAAAGAAGTAGAAAAACATTTTATGTGGAGACACACTATTTTTATCTATAATTAATATTGTAAAAAAAATTATAATACAACTACCCATTAATTGATTATTAAAAAAATAATATTACTGTTTTTTTAATTTTTATTTTCAACCATCGCTAATCATCTCTTAGATCGGTGGTATTCTCTTATTATTTCTTCTATTTTATTTATTTATTTATTTTTCTTTTTAATAAAAATAGATCTCTGATCTATTTATTCTGTTTTTTTAGTAAAATTTTAAATCTTCATATATGAAGTTTTTGCCTTTTATAAAATGGTATTTCTTTATGGATTTTAAATATCCCTCTATTGTGAAAATTTTGTTAATATTTTTATAGTCAAACTTATTTAAAGTCTATAGAATCGATTTATAACTAATCAAAATTATTGAGTAGAGCGTATGGATCATTGAATTACAAATTAAAAAAGTTATGTGAACGCAATTATTGGAGAAATGAATCTCACATTCTATAAACATAAGAATTTCAAATGTCATATAAATGGTATAGATTAAACCTTCACACAAATTAGTTAATTTTGTGTTAGATGGGTTCAACTCCATTTATGTGTCCACATGTAATTGTAAGGTCATAGCTCTCCAAACTTGTATAAAAAGTTTACATGATATCTCCGTCTGTTTATCTAGCAAGTGGCAACTGAGAAATGAATCCCGCATCTAATAAAACAAATCATAAATTTACACTTGTTCTAAATCATTCCATGATTTTTTTTAGAAAAAATTGTGTTTGGTTAGTAGACTTCTTACTATATAAAAGATATAAATATTTTTATCAAACTCAAGGTTTAAAATGAACAAAATTTAACATGATGGCGTTTTTCTATTAAGATCAACTATAAACACTAGATAAAAAATTACGGTTACATAAGAAAAAACTCAGAAAGTTTTTACCTTAATATTACACAAGAACATGGATAATGTTTAAGGCAAATTGGTCATCTACCGGTTAATAAAACTCAGAGAGCTCAAATTGATTCAATTCCCTTGAATAAGTAACTTTCTGTACGATGGAAGAACTTCAATATATTAAATGATAAAAACCAATACAAGTAAAAGAAAAAAAGAATATCAACCTAACCAACACCTGTTAAGATTAGCTAACAAAAACCATTCTCATATAAATGATGTTTCAAATTCGAGCTATGGTATACATAATTATATTCAATAACTGTTAAAATTTTTTTGTCATCATTGTGGTCCACAGTAGTTTAAAAAAAAAAACTCAACCCACCTATCCGTTGCAACTAATTGTTAAAATAAATCAATTTCATGTTAATTATGTACTTAAAACTAAACGGATTTATATATCGATTTAGAAATTTTTATTCAACACTTTGAATTTTTTAAATAAATAAATATTTAATTTGTGTATTCTCGGCTATTTTTTTCTTCTTTCTTTCAACATGATATCATTTCTTCAGAGCATATTATTCTGCACAATCATTTTTAATTAAAATGTTTTTCCTTTTTGTCGTGTAGTTGGTTGGATCTGTCTTTGAAAAAATTCACTATATATGAGTTAATTGAGTCATTGTAGCACATGGCACATCCTAGTTGGACCCTAACTTGTGTCAGTGGATTGTGTTAAAATAAATCAATCACGCATTAGTAACATATTTAAAATTAAGTGGACTCATATATTAGTATATTAGATACTTTGATTTAATAGCTTAAATTTTTTAATTGTATAGAGAATCAATCAATTTATTTTCAGCCAATTTCAAAGGAAAATATGGTTCTAAAACTATTTATATAGGTCAGGGTTGAATAATGGAGGGCTGTTGACCAAAAATAAAAAAATGGAGGGCCGGTAGCTTTTAATTGGGTTGTTGTAGAACTATTTATGTAGGTCAGGTTTAAAAAGGAAGCTACTAACTTCTTAGAATATGGGTCCTCAAACTATTTATATAGACTAGACTTTAAAAATGGAGGACTGGATTCCTATCTTCCAACAATGACTACCGAGGGTCAGTTAAAGTTGGGGATTCACAGATAGTTATGGATCCATTGGAAAAATGAAATACATACCGGATGCCATAAAAATTGGTTATCAATTTCAATTTGAATTAAATGTTTTATTTGACAATTATATTGATTTATATTATTAAGAATTTTAAATAAATACATAATGAATTTAAAAAGCTAATTGATAATTATTTGAAATAATTTTATTTATATTATTCAAAAAAATAATTTTAATTTATATATTATTTAAAAATTTATATTCAAATGTTAATATAGGCGGCGAGATTCAGCGCGCACCTAAGTGTTTAGCGACCATGACACTGTACGAGCTCAGAATCCACAAGAAAATACAACTTTGGGTCTTTTGATGGACTTAAGTCGGAGATGGAATCGACACCCGGTTGAAATTCGGTACACACTATACAGCAATTGGATCCTACGGAGGGAGCCCAGCAGCCGCCCTCAGAGACTGGGTCCGGAAATTGGGTATGAGTTTTTGAAATGTCCACCCGACCTTACGATCGGTCTCCGTTTGTATTTTATATTTTATTATTTTTAGTTATTTAATCATTTCTTTAATCACATGCAAAAATGCCATAATTTGGCTTCAATCAAGTTCCAGTTTTTAACAATTAGGTCCAAATTATTAATTAGCCTATTTTCATGTAATTATATCTGGTTCACAACATACATTACATTCACAATCATATACATCCACAATTAACAATAAGAGAACAAAAATAATAAATAAAATGCGCATGCAAAGACAGGAGAGAGGAGAAATAATTACAACCATTTTATCACACATGTTAAAAATAAAAATCCTAAACATTCAACTGAAAAGAGGTAATCCACATATTACTATTTGTATATGCATGCAATAAATTATTAATTAATCCGTCCAAAATAAAAGAACCTACAAAAAGTAAAAAGTCAGTACGTGAGAAATAAATAATTTACAAACAATCAAATACTGACAACTATTAAACTCATACCAAACACTATCTCAAATCAAAACATAGGTAAAAACAGAAACATTTTTATCAAATGGATGAACGCAAAAATAATAGTAAATACCCAACCTAACAAGATTCTCAAACTACCTGAACCAACCACAGATGCGCAAAAATAGAAGTGAAATTGACAGGGATGGTCCTGCCAAACTACGGCGTCGCCTCTGTAATTGAGGCGCCGCCTCAGTGATGATAAGGCGAAGAAAATTCACCTCATCCCACTCGGGCGACGCCTACAATTCAGGTACAAAGGCAGAAATAGACACTAAGCGAACTACCCTTCACAAAAACACAAAATACATGCGACTAATATAAACGCGGGATTAAATATAAATAAGATGCAAATATGAACACATAACATTAGATTGCACTCCTAAATTCTCATGCTAGGCCATTTTATACAAATTCAATACTCATGAAAGAATTACCACACACATATCTATTATCATATTAACATAATCTTGAATCCATGGTAAAGATGTCTTTAAATAATAAAAAATAAAGAAGAAAAGATAAAAGGTTAAAGGAAGGCTACTATTGATATACTAGTTTGAATCCCCCTGTCTAGGCCGTCAGAAGATACTTTCAGCAATAACAACCGGTGATGAGCTTTGCACCATGCAGCTAAATTCCAAACCCTCTGCCAAGCACAACCACTTTAATTCTCTGCTTGATTTAGTTTAAAGGCTTTTTTTCTTTGCTAGAATGGAACAACTCTAATTCCTTCTGTAACATCCGTGTCCTAGAACCGGATTACTGTTCACTAATAACCATTAATAACGTTATTACTGCAGTAAATCAAATTTGGATGATTTGAGCTAACTATCAATCGTTTGAATGAATGATTTGGAGTTTATTATTTTATAAATAAGTTTATAATTGATGGGGATTGAACATGTGGAATTGATTTTCAAGTAATAGGTCGATGTGATTAGAATTGATAATTATTTATAAGGAAGTAAGCAATGATTAAATAAGGAAAATGATTGAATGTTTAAATGGAGATATATATATATAGATATGTATGTGTGTGTTATTAGATGAAGTTATAAGGATAAAATTGAAAGGTTATGAGAGGACTAAAGTGAAATAAGTGGAAGTGAGTGGATTGAGAAGGTGAGGAAGAAAAGAAGAAGGACCAAAGGATGAAGAATTGGAGTTGTTAGATTT
>CATIWO010030220.1:0-19770 GCA_949673435.1 Macaranga tanarius | reverse complement strand
AAAAAAAAAAAAAAAAGGAAGTGAGTCTGAAATTTGTGGACTGATAAGTATTAGCATTTTATATTAACTTGTCGTAACTTGGTTATCCTTGATTAAACCAGTTTCATTGACACTTATGAAAATACTTTAGATGATTATTGAATTTAATTAAGGAGAGTTTATTTGGGTTTTATTGGTCTTGTGTGGTAAATTGAATTTAGAACAAATCCGGTTTGGCGGTATGTGATCAAACTTTTATATTTTTTCCTCATTTTGTGTTTGTTTAATTATGCCTCTTAACAAGTTAACATTTTAATATGGAAAAAACAGTGTTTAGTATAAAAAAAAAAAAAAAAAAAAAGATAGCATTATGGTCGCATATATATGGCTGTCCCTATTAGTTTTTTTTTGAATGATATGGAATATATAATGTTAATTTAGATGATTTTTCAAATAACTAATTTTAAGTTATGTTTTTTTTTTTTTTTTTGATAGTTGATGCTAAAATCTTGATAACACTGGATGGTTTCTATATGCTCTGCATTTTGAAAAAAAAGTAATTGCTGAAAATGGTATCCTGTTTATTTAGTTATCATGGAACTTCAGTTTTGAGCATAAAATTCTTGGCGATGTTCAGATTTGGCAGGCCTGTGAAGAGATATGCTGCAAACTATTGTTGTGATTTTTTTTTTAAAAGATTTTTTTTCAAAAATAAATATGATAGCAATTCAGATGTTACGTGTGGCTATTTTTTTTTCCGGTTGATTAATTTTTTGTATAATAGGAGCATTTATTTTAGAATATTTTTAGATTTCCTTTTGATGCATTAGCTGCTATTGTATTAAATGCATCATTAAATGATCATGCAGTCTACTTTGATTCCAACTTTACCCCTATGTAGTTAAAGGGGTTTCAGCTGCCAAATTTTATTACCACATTCTTTGGCTATAAATACATTTCACTTGTCACAGTTGTTATTGCAACTCTGCAGGTATGTATTTCCTTTATTGATTATTAAACCAAGTGTTGAGAACAGTTGGTATGTTCTAAAGTGTGTCAAATGCTCTTCTTCTTTTCTGCTTCAAATATTTGATTTTTTTTTCTTATTAGTTTTGAGATAATTGCATTTAATGTTATTACATGATCCTTCCATAGAGTTTTATTACTTCTACATTTATTTTTTTTTATTCTTTCTATAATATAATATCACTATCATCATTATAGTAAGAACATCTACTTTTTATCCTGGCCTTAATATTATGACAATAGAATGTTGTTTATTTTACTATTTTGGAAAAAAAACCCCCCCGCTCCCTTTCTTTTGCTTATTTATTCGTTCATTTATTTATTTATTTTTTTAGTATTTTATTTTTTTAGGCTTGAAAGATTAGGACTAGCTTTGGGTTCTAGATCTTGATTTTTTTTTTCCACTGGAAAAAAAAATTAAGTGCTATTATTTATGATGTTTCTATGACCTTTATGATCTTTTTAATTTTTTTCCCTCCTCCCCCCTAATTAACTTGGACAAAATAAAGTGGTTATTTCTGTATATTGGTCCATGTTCTTTGCATATTATAAATCTAAATTACCTTGCCTTTTCATCTTTTTAAAAATTTTGAAAAAAGTTGTTCATCTTTTTAAAAATTTTGAAAAAATTGTTCATCTTTTTAAAAATTTTGAAAAAAATTGTTCATCTTTTTAAAAATTTTGAAAAAAATATTCATCTTTTTTAAAAGGAAAATAAAAATTTAGCTTCCAAGTCTTTTTTCCATCCGATGAAAAGAAAAGCCCTTTCCCTTTCAAAAACAAATCAAAACCTAAAACATATGAAACCCAAAATCGGACCCACCAAAATCAACAGCAGTAGCAATCTACCCCTGTAGTTAAGGATTCATCAGCAATATTTTGAAGCTAATTCATAATTTGCATTCTTCTATTTTATCGACTATAAAATATTAAAATTTGGTAACTTCGTGATTTCAGCATTATTATGGGTGTAGTACTTCATTATGATGGGTGTAACTTAGAAATGTTTATTTTTTTAAGTTTTCTTTGAATTTATAATTATAAATATGATTTGCTTAACTGGATGTGAACTTGAAGAAAACACGGCTATATTATGTGTGTGATGATATTCTTTTGATTCATGAATCTTGAAATTATTTTTGTCTCATGTGTTATGTTGATTTTTGTAGTTACACCTGTTGTTACAAAGTGGGTGAAAGGATCAATGTGCGTGCATTTTCTCATCAATGTAAGTTTCTCTTAATTCTTTTATTGGTTTTATAGCTTTTTTTGGTGTTCTATTTGTTATGCCCTTCTCTTTATGTAATATCCGATACTTCAGTAGCCAAAAGAAGAATATTCTGTTGTTTTGGCATGACATTTCAGACAGTTAATGTTATGGAATTCATAAATTCACAGTACATTTACTTATTATGCTATTGTTTCGATTCAGACTTTGGATTTGATGTACTCAGCACCTTGAGTTTGTCTTTTCCTCTTTGAGTTGGCATAAAGATTCTATCTGTATGAGTATTGGGAGATGTTGAGGAAAGAGGAAAAAGTTGACTACCAGCGATCATAATGATCCTGAAAGCGGTAAGAAAGAAAAAATTCCAGCACAAAAAAAAGAAGAGAAAGATCTCAGAACCTACTTAAAGATGACATTGTAGCAGCAGAAAATGGAGAAGCTGATTCAGTGAAGGGAGTGAAGGAAGAAAATAGTGTTTATACCATATCAAGTATTGATGACTCAATTAAATCTAATGGTTTTCTTCTTTGTGCATTTGCATTGTGTCTGTTTTATTTTGCAACAGATATGTAATTTCATTTGTGATTATGGAAGGTTGTCACTTAACCCTTTTAGTTGTAGAAATGGGTTCATATTGTAAATAAATAAAAAATAAATTTACTTTCGTATTAAAATTTGTTGTATCCCGCAACGAAGTGCGGGTTGACTTACTAGTATATTTATATATTTGGTGGTTGTTTAAAATTACATTTGCATTTCATACTCATATATTTGTTTAAAGTGCGACAAAAGTACTTTTATGATTTTTTCCTTTGTGCACGTATATGAAGGTGTAAGTAGGTGGATAGTTATGAAAATTGTTAATAAATGAATCGGTATGAAATAAGAAATTTTTTTATTATATTAGGGCGGGTAATATGTGACACGATCCGTTTAAATGATACAACACGACACGAAGTTAAACGGGTTTGGGTTACAAACGGGTCAACCTGTTTAAAATACTAATAAAATATTGTCTAAACGGGTTGAACTCGTGTAACCCGTTTAAACACGTATAAACATATTTAATAAACGGGTTACACGATTAATTATTAACCTGTTTAAACACGTATTAACACGATTAATTATTAACCCATATATATATATTGGAAATTTTTTAATGTATTAATTAAATATTTTTATGACAAAAAATTTACATTTTAAATTAAATAAACTTCATTTAGTATTTATTATTATTTTTTTTATTTTTTATATATTTTTTGGATCAATATCATATTTTATATAATTATTATTAGTTGAATAATTACATAGTATATAGTCCAAGCTATTATTTGTCAAAAATTGTTTATTACAATAATAATTTCATATAAACTATATGTAATAAATTAAATAAACTTACATATTAGTCAGATTTTTTTTTTACAGTATCTTGATTCTTGAATATATATATATACATTCTAATTCAATTTTAAACCCATTTATTCAATGTTAATTCAATTTGAAATAAATAATACATTAAGACATGTATAAGTTAAACGTGTTGTATCGTGTGCTTGTAACACATTTAAACCTATATAAGTTTAATGAGTTAAACTTGTCGTGTCGTGTGATTGTAACACATTTAGACATGTATAAACTAAACGTGTTAAACGTGTCGTGTCGTGTAACCTGTTAATTAAACGTATTCGTGTTTGAGTTTGTAGTTTTGACTCGTGTTCGGGTTAGCTATTTCTGTGTTATTATCGTGTCTTGACACGATCCGTTTATGACACGATGATACAAATTGGCAGCTCTAATTATATATATATATTATAATATTAATTATTGAATATAATAATCCGTGCCGCATATAAAATTGCAAAAGTCAAATTTTCATATTTTTTTTTGGCTGTAAATTGGTACTGCAATATTTTTGATACCGTGATTTTTGTTATCCTGAGTCTTAATCGATTTAAAAATATTTTAATATTGACAAAGAAAAGTAGAAGAAGAAAAGGTGGGAGCGTTACATATCCAAATCAAGAATAGAACAAGAGCAGGAAGCCCAACCCAAAGTAACGAAAAATCCAATAATTAGATATTTTCGAAACGATGTAGAAAAATAAATAAAAAAACGGACAGACAGATGGGTGCCGTTAAAAAACCAAGTAATTGAATGCGGAGACATTTTGGATTGAATGCAGAGAGAGATAGAAATGGCCTGTGCATCTGGCCTACTACTCAGCCTTGAATTATTTTGATCTTTCAATGCTTTTCCATCTTCCTTTTTCTCTAAAATCTAGTGGAGGAAATGCCCACGTCCACCACCACAAACACAGCTGCATAGATAGAGACTTTATTATTTTTATTTTAGACCGAGGGCGAGCACATCCACCACCACAATAGGAAACAGTAAATAAATAAATAAATAAATAATGATAATAAATAATCACTCCATATCTTTTTTACTGATTTTTTTCATTTCTTTCTTTTGAATCTGATCCCAAAATTCTTATTTGCATTCTCTCTCCGTCTTTTTTTTTAACCGTTTTATTTGTTTATACACATTCCTTATTCGTCTTCTTCTTGTACATCACTGTAAGTTCTATGTTTGTTTTTTTTTTTTTCTATAATTGTTTGGAATTTTTGTTTTATTTTATCTGATGAATTGATTGTCTTTTTCTTTGTTTTCAGAAGAATTCAATTTGATTCCCGTCGAAAATGGGCTTGATTTCTGGGATCTTTATGGGTACTGTCTTTGGGATCGCGGTTATGGCAGGATGGCAGCATATGATGAGGTACCGAAGCACCAAGCGAGTTGCCAAGGTGTGTGTTTCCCATTTTCTTGGATGAATTTGAATATTTGTTTGAAGAGACTCGTACTCTGCGTTAAGATTTCATATAATTAGCTTCTGCATTAGAAGACGGAGAGGCTTTTTAGTAGGATTGGAGTTTTTTCTTTTGAAGATCAATGGTGTTAATTAAGAAAACAACATATTACTGGAATTATGAATTAGAAACATTTAATTGCTGACTGCTGAGTGAAAATTGTAAAGGTAGTGTACTATATTAGTCACTAATTTAACAAAATATTGAATGGTTACTGAAATTACATTTTGGCTCATGATTGCAGCAGATGCCTGCTAATAATCATAGAAATGTTGATTAGGATATTAGATTTAGGTATTAGTAGTTGCAGTTTCAGAATTGTTTTGTCCTTATTTCTGAACTATTGCAATGCATTTTAGCGATTTGGATGACTATATTTCACTGTATTGCTTTCCTATTGCACTGCAGGCAGTTGATATAAAACTTCTTGGGTCTCTTAACAGAGATGATTTGAAGAAAATATGCGGTGATAATTTTCCTGAATGGATATCTTTTCCTGTTTTTGAGCAGGTCTGCATTTTACTCAAGTATTAATCTTCTAGTTCTCATGGCAATCCTTTGCAATCCTTGGTTTATGTTTTGGTCATTTATTTGTGTCTTGATAGTAACGTCTTGTTTTCTCGTTGTTGGACTAAATTTTATAATAATATACGGTTCATAATACTATGTTTCTTTCTTAATGTATGCCTTCTCTATATTGAGATTTGAACTTGAATATTACTGATTAATCTGTTTTATCTAATTTATACCTCTGCTTTAATTTGCTGCATTTAATTTTCTATGAAACTTGATTTTAGTTTAGATGCTCATTATATGTTTTACAAATTCAGAAGATGTTCTTCATCAGATGTTGTCTTGGATTATTTTTGACTTTTGAGTGTTTAAATCTTGTTTTTTTTTATGAAGTTTTCTTTATTGTAATCATCATTGGTTTTGTCATGTTATACTTTTGGTTGCATCTTGCAGGTGAAATGGATGAACAAGCTATTGAGTAAGTTATGGCCATTTGTGGCAGAGGTAAGCTTTTTGCTGTTCTTTTTTATTTAGTCTGCAATTAGATGCAACTAAGCAAAGTTTCATGAGATGCCTTTTGTTGCCAGTTAGATAGGTTAAATTCGTTCTCTTCAAAATTTTTAAATTCCATGTGTTTTCCTCATTTCTTTTTTACTAAAAAAAAAAAAAAAAGATTATTGGCAAAGGATGACAATGCAGCAAGGGGGAGTAAGGATTTCTTTTTAAGATTAAAAAAAAAAGGAAGAAACTCTAGTAGGTCCGCAAAGAATGGTTTGTTTTCATGAATATTAAGCTAAGGTTGTTGGTTTTGTTCGTACACAGGCAGCTACAATGGTTATTAAAGAATCTGTTGAACCACTATTGGAAGACTATCGACCTCCAGGGATTACTTCATTAAAGTTTAACAAATTTTCTCTTGGAACTGTGCCACCCAAGATTGAAGGTATGACACAATATCCTTCATTGTTGCACAACTGTCTTTTTTACACTGTCGCAACTTGTCTTTATTTATATGTACTTGTGTCTTTGGCGTATCTATCAATTAATGTATTTCCTTGATTTTGATAGCATTCAATTATAAAAGTAATTAGGGGCCAAATCCTGACATTCATCTTCATACACACATATGTTGTACGTGCGTCATACATGCATGCTTAGGGGGAAAAAAATAATATGAATGTAGATTCACTAGAACATTGCTATTTTTAGGCACATCTGTGATGTTATTATTGAATTGCATTATCTTTTCATGTGTTTTCATTCAGGTATTCGTGTTCAGAGTCTCAAGAAAGGTCAGCTCATTATGGATATTGATTTTCGATGGGGTGGTGATCCAAGTATTATTTTAGGTGTTGAAGCTGCAATGGTTGCTTCTATACCCATTCAGGTTCATATATATATATATTATTTTGACTAATAACTAAATTATGTTGATTTCATTCACTCAAATTTTTTAATGAGGATTATTTCAATGCTTTAATGGTACAATGTGCTACAGTTGAAAGACCTTGAAGTTTATACGGTTATTCGTGTTATCTTCCAACTTGCGGAGGAGATACCATGCATTTCTGCTGTTGTCGTAGCTCTACTTTCTGAGGTATGTGTTGAAAATTTCTGTTGATAGTGTGGACTCTGTTATTACTTGTGATTGTTATGGGAATGACCAATTCTTGAAACATTAATCAGCCAAAACCTAGAATTGATTATGTTCTGAAAGCTGTTGGTGGAAGCTTAACAGCCATCCCTGGACTATCAGATATGATTGATGTGAGTTCTCTTTTTGCTATCAGAACACATTCCTTCTCTAAATATGTCTTCTTTGAGTTGGTTTTCTTTCTCATTGTTCTGCTTACATCGAATTTGGTAGGATACTGTACACTCAATTGTCACGGATATGCTTCAGTGGCCCCACAGGATTGTTGTTCCAATTGGTGGTATTCCTGTTGATATAAGGTATCGATGAGCTTTGTTATTTTTTGTTCAGTTCACAAATTATTTAATCATGTTATGTTACATTGCTACCCAAAAATTGAATGGAGTTGGAAATCTCCAGACAAAATCCCATGTTACCTCGTCCAGTTTACTTCATTGTAGTGATCAATTGATAATTCAGCATGTTCATGCTCAAACATTATTCGTGCTCCAAGTTGATGCTGCCATGTTACACTTTATATGTTCAACGTATAAAAAATGTTTCACTTTATCAGGTTTATGCTAGTACCATCTTTGTTTGCTATGTAAATGCTAAATTTTCCTTTCTGGTTGGGTGGTGGGGTGGGGGTTGATATGCAGTGAACTAGAGCTTAAACCACAAGGGAAGCTTACAGTGACAGTGGTGAAGGCAAATGAATTGAAGAACATGGAAATGATTGGGAAATCTGATCCTTATGTGGTTTTATACATTCGGCCAATGTTCAAGGTTAAATCTGCTGTTGTTGATAACAACCTCAATCCTGTTTGGGATCAGACATTTAATCTGATCGCTGAAGACAAGGAGACACAGTCTCTTATTCTTGAGGTATGCTTTCCTCTCTCATCGCTTTCTTTGTTTTCTAATGGAAGCTCTATATATTTGTTTTGTTGAAGTGATGAGAAAAGTTCATGTAAGGGCTCCATTTGGTTATAGAGCATGCAATGGATTTTTGTGCAATAAATAGTTGATTTTTTAGAAAAGAATATGGTAGGCTTATCATTATTCTTTCTGCACTAAATGTGATGAAATCCTTCCTGCAGGTCTTTGATAAGGATATTGGGCAAGACAAGAGGTTGGGGATAACAAAATTGCCTTTGATTGAGCTAGAAGCAGAAAAATGGAAAGAACATGAATTAAGACTGCTACCAGCGCTTGATATGTTGAAGATCAAGGATAAAAAGGATAGAGGAACTCTTACAATAAAGGTAGACGACTTACTTTTTTTAGTCTGTTGGTCTTTGCCTTAAGGTACCATGATTCAGCTATTCAATTGGTGATACTTTTAATACAATACATTTAGTTCTACTCAACCTATGATTCCCATTGTTTTGATGTCTTCTGTGTTACTAGTGAATAATGGCAGTATAGATTGGTCCTCGTGATGTCATCTTTTTTTAGGATGTTATCTCCTTCCCTGGCTTCTCCGTCTCTCTCATGTATGCATGTTTATTTTACACATTTTGGTTTGAAATACAGGTATTTTACCATGAATTCAACAAGGAGGAGCAATTGGCTGCTCTAGAGGAAGAGAAGAAGATTATAGAAGAAAGAAAGAAGCTTAAAGAAGCAGGAGTTATAGGGAGCACAATGGATGCACTTGATGGAGCAGTGGGGCTGGTGGGTTCTGGCATTGTTGGTGGAGTTGGTCTTGTTGGGACTGGTATTGGTGCTGGCGTTGGGCTTGTGGGAACTGGGGTTGGCGCTGGAGTTGGTATAGTGGGAAGTGGCCTTGGAGCTGTTGGTAGTGGGCTGAGCAAAGCAGGGAAGTTTGTAGGCAGGACATTTACTGGGCAATCTAGCAAGAGGAGTGGCTCCTCAACTCCGGTCAACAGCGTGCAAGAAAATGGCGGGGCAAAACCTCTGTAGTCTAATTGCTGAATAAAAAATGGGAATTTGACCTGGGCTTGTAGTCCTCATAACTAGATTGAGAACCAATTTCGCATTTGTCTTGTTTTATAGTGTTTCTCCAGTATTGTTCTTTCTGCAGACATGGCAGAATCGTTGGTTATTCTCCATCCTAGTTCAACTGTAACTTCATCTCCTCGTGAATTTTATGGTCTGCGTAGGTGAGTGTATAGCAGATGCTTAAACGTGTACAAAAGGGGAAAAAAAACCATGATTCTGTTTTCAGGTTAAGCTGACTTTTGCTGTATTTACCTTATTGATTCATGTAGACCTATGTTGGCGTTAGTGAATCTCTTGCTCATTGTAAGATCCACCCCTTCTAAGATGCCCTATATAGGCTCACTCTAAGCTAGAATTGTTTGACATGAGAGTAACAAATCAATAATCCTGACAGTAGCATCTGCTGGTTTATTTGTGCAGGGCTGATTGCCCAAGCTCTTATTAATCTGATAAGTTCTTTCTTAAGTTCAATCGTTTTTAGGCTCGCTGTCTGGATCTGAAAAATAGGCTTGGATTAGGAACCCTTCGGGCTGAGGCTAGAGCTTTCTGGCAGGATGATGCATCTCTCTGTCGCCATTGCCATGAGTCGTCCATCCATACAATACAAAATGAGATGAATGAGAGAGGTGAAAATGGATAGCATAGGATTCGCAGTGGTGATTTTATGTAAAACAATAAAATGGACCCGTGAGATGGAATTTTAGCATAAACATGAATAAGCAACCTAGCTTCTCAAGGATCTATGCGGTCTGTTAGATTGGCAAAAACACAATCTCTTTTGTCTCCATCCATATAGCATTCACCATTGGATGGCGACACTTGGTTAGTCGTGTGTACATGGTATTCAATCTCAAAAAAGAAAAAAATAGTGAATCAAATTTTAAAAGGGTTTATGGTACCACCATTTATAGTTTAAAGAAGGTAGAGAAAACAGAAAGTATTATCGTTAAATTTTCTTTTGGATCATCATAGCAGAAGTATATGGGAAATATCAACACACACCCTCTCTGGGACAAGCGTGGGTTGAAAGACTTGTAATGAGCGAAAGTGGGTGGGACTCACATGATCTCAGTCTCTCTCTCCTTTTATTCTTTTGGCTGCTTCTCTCGTAAGCAGCAATAAAAGGGAGTCTTTTTTCTTTTGTTTTTTTTTGTTTTTAATCTCATGATTTGATTTCTGTGTAGCAGTGGACTGGTTAGATTCCTTTTACGAAGCTGCTCAAAGTCAAAAACTTAACTTCAAAATACCTAATTACCCCTTTAATTTGTACTTGGTACAAATGAGGAATTTTGATTGATTTTAAATATTTTGTTTCAGAACAACCATGCAAGGAAAAAAAAAAAACAAAAGCATTTTCTTAGGGCTAAGTGGCATTTTGGTCTTTGAGAATAACGGAAAAAAAGTCACAGTAAAGTTGTCGAATAGGTCAAAGCCCCCATGAATGGCAGCAGGACCAACTCAAATAAAAACAAGAGACAGCCTTTGCCAGAATTCGATAACAGACATCCAAAAACTCTTTGCTTTTTCTTTATTTACAGCATCATGAGCTAAAATACTTAAAACGAAGACTCCAACTTATCTTGAATAATTTTGGTTAAATAGGTGATTATTGATTTTGTACATCAATAATATTGATATGATATGAAAAAACAAGTTAGATGAAACACTTTATATGATTTTTTTTCAACAATCAGAAAAATAATATACAAAAGATTAATTTTAATAATAAAATAATAGATTACAAAAATAATATATATATATATTTTTTTGTAAATAATAAATAATCATACCTATTTATTTTAATTTTTCCCAAATAAATGATACATATGAAAAATCTGATGGGCTGTACTATATGGCCCTATTTAATTCGGGCTGGTGGATCCCACCAACGTAGGTTTAAAAAAAAAAAAAGATAATTAAAAAACAATCAAGATCTTTAATCCCGCCTGAAAAAAGATAATTAAAAAAAGCTGCTTAGTTGCTAGATTCACAGCTGAATCGAGAATCACACGACAGTTAGATTTAAAAGACGACGACCAAATTAAATGACGCCACGTAAAACAATAAGTCAAAATAACTGGTTCCACAAGCATGAAGCATCCGCATCTAACGACGTCGTTGTCACCTCAGCCCCTTCCTTATCCTCCTCCCTCCAAATAAATAAATTGACCCTCCTCTCCCTTCGCTTTCCCCTTCTTATTATACACTAGTACTACTTAACACTGCACACAGAAGGCACTGTAACAGGCTCATCTTTAAATGATATCCTAATAACGCCTTCATTTTCACTTGTATTTACCACAATGCCATCTCGGTTACTCCCATCTTTGCCGGCGCTGCCTGCGTCTCTCCCGCCGCCAGAAAATAACAACAACCACCACCACCACCACCACCACCGTGCTCACCTGCTTCCATCAGTTTTAGCTGGAGCTTTATCTTTTACGCTCTTTTGTTGTATTATTCTTATTTTCATTATTTACAGGAAATTATCGCGTAAACGTACAGCTCCTTCTGATATTAAATCTCCTAATCTTCAGCAACAAAACCACCAGCAATGCTGTCGCCGTTTCTCTTACTCGCTACTTCGTAGCGCAACGGCGTCATTTTCTACATTTAACCGCCTTGGCCACGGCGGATTTGGCTCTGTTTACAAAGCTGTAATTCCCTCAACAAATGAATCTTTAGCTGTCAAAGTTATGGACCCTAACGGTTCGCTACAAGGAGAGCGTGAGTTTCATAATGAGCTGTCACTTGCCTCTTCTCTTAATTCTCCTTACATTGTGTCTCTTTTAGGGTTTTCTTCCGACCGCCGTAGACGGAAGCTGATTTTAGTGTATGAGCTGATGGAGAACAGGAGTTTACAGGATGCTTTGCTAGATCGGAAATGTGAAGAGCTTATGAATTGGAAAAAAAGATTTGATTTAGTAACTGATGTTGCTAAAGGACTTGAATATTTGCATCATTTTTGCAATCCTCCAGTGATTCATGGTGATATTAAGCCTAGTAATATTTTGCTTGATGCTGATTTTAATGCTAAGATTGGTGATTTTGGGCTTGCAAGATTGATGATAGAGGAAAATAATGTTGCTGACAAGAAGGAGGTGGAGGATAATGGTTCGATTTTGGAGGAAGCTGAGAGTGTATTGACTGGGTATGAGGATGGTAGCACTGTTGTAGGGATTGATCGATCGCCGGAGAGTTTTGCTGTTAGGGTTTTGGATTCTGATGCCTCGCCGGAGATGGTTGCTGCTGCCGCAATGGTGTCACCGGAGATGGGAGTGGATAAGGGGAGTATTTCGGAGATGGGGTTTGATAAGGTTAGTGTTGAAAGTGGGAAAGATTTGGTTAATGGAGGAAAGAAAGGTGGGTCCAGAAGAGATTGGTGGTGGAAACAGGATAATGGAGGGGGGTCGGAGTCAGGAAGAGTGAAAGATTATGTGATGGAGTGGATTGGGAGTGAGATTAAGAAAGAAAGACCTAAAAGTGAATGGATTGCTTCTCCTAGTTCAGTGGATAACAATGTATTAAGAGCGAAAAGTTTGGCAATTGAACCAAAGAAGAAGCACAAGAAAAGGTTAGATTGGTGGGCTTCTTTGGACGAGGAAAGAATGCAGAACAAGGAGAAGTGCAGAAAGCCAAGAGAATGGTGGAAAGAAGAGTTTTGTGAAGAGCTTTCTAAGAAAAACAAGAAAAGAGGACTTAACTCGATTAATGGTGGAGATTCATGGTGGCAAAAGGATGATGATTTGACACAAGAGAGAAAGAAGAAGAAGAACAAGAGAAGCAGAGGCAGCATTGATTGGTGGTTGGATGGGCTTAGTGGGGAATTGAGAAATGCCAAAAGAAATAGTCACGATTTGTTAAGTGGAGAGATACCAAAGAGTGGTGGAGTTAGCAGCACTCCTAGTATGAGAGGAACTGTTTGTTACATTGCCCCTGAGTACGGCGGTGGTGGCATGTTATCAGAGAAGTGTGATGTGTATAGCTTTGGTGTTCTTCTTCTTGTTGTGGTTTCTGGTCGTAGACCTCTACAAGTAACTGCCTCACCAATGTCAGAATTTGAGAGAGCTAATCTGATTTCTTGGGCTAGGCAACTTGCATACAATGGGAAGCTTTTGGATCTTGTTGATCCTTCAATACATACATTGGATGCAGATCAGGCATTGCTTTGCATTACAATTGCGCTACTATGTTTGCAGAGATTGCCAACCAAGCGGCCTACTATGAAAGAAATTGTGGGGATGCTTTCTGGGGAAACAGAAGCACCTCATTTGCCATTTGAATTTTCGCCATCACCGCCGTCCAATTTTCCTTTCAAGTCTCGCAAGAAGGCCCGGTGAGTGTATTGGATTTATGACATCATTTTAATTAATTAACTGTAGAGTGCACTGTTTAGTCTGTTTTAGCTGTTTTAGGCATTTTCTAATTATCATGTTTGTAGAAATTGTTTCCAAAATTGAAATGAATACATATATGTTCTTATGAATTTCACGCCATTCTTCTTTTGCTTGGTTAGTAGTTGTTTTCTTTGGTCCTACCGAGTTCTGTTTTCAGTGTTTGACTTGTTATCAAGTGTAATGATTACATGTATTGTCACACTTGACTTTTGTGCCTGTTGAATTTTAGGAATCCCAGGATAAATGGTAAATGTAAAAATGATACATATATGCAAACATAGCTTTTACTTTCCGAATACTGATCCCACCATAAAGCTCTGAATCAACATATTTGCCTAGATGCTGAAATGACCTTGGTGCTAAAGTGAGCAGTGCTTTGCTTTTTGTAACTTTTGGACCTGTAGGGACCCAGAAGATGCATCCTTTTTTTGTTGTCTGCTACCTTTCGAAAATTTCGTCATTTTTTAGCCAACTAACATGAAATTCAGTCAGTGGGAGCAAATCTTGGCCCAGTCTATCCTTTTGCAATATAATTATTCTGTCACATTATAATTATTGTTTATATTCATCCACATAGACACTAACGCTTATGCGAGCCAACACACACCTTCCTCTGATAGTTGGACAAGTAGAAGAGAAAATTATGCTGTATTTTTAAAATGCGGTTAGAAAGGGTGCCAACTTAAGGTTTCAGAAGCATGCAAGTACTAAATTAACTCGAAAGTTTCATTTAGGAATCAAATTCAGTACAGGAACTGAACCATATTAAATCAATTGAAATCCTCAGAACAATATGAGCTTTTAGGGTGACTTCTGGGTGTTCTTCTAAGATGCTTTAGATCACCCAAATTCATTAAGCTGAAAGCCTCTGGGATATCTGCATCCTAGTTTTCCCAGGGAGCTTGAACGTCTAGTGATTTTACACTGAACAATTTTCCTTTCAGTGAGATAACAGGACTAGTCACAACCTGCATATGATTTCTACGACTGCTAAGTGCTATATCATTTTTTTTTTGGTCAAAAGCCAATCAATAGTCTTAGATGTTCTAATCTCGCCCATCAGAATATATTGTGCATCATTGAGGCCTGAGAATCATCAATTGCACATAAGTTGCTTTATTTGTCAAGCTTCATGACAATTTTTTTTCAGAGCTATCCGCCTAGTGCATGATATCTAAAAAAATTAGAAAGTCACCGGAGTTTATCTTCTTAAAAGTGTGATTTTTCATTTTACGTCCTGGTTCAGCACAACCTTCTACAGTTAGATAGCGTGCCGATGTAAATGAAAATGTTGAAAAAGTAAAATGAACAAACACTGTTCTGACATCACGCATCAGTTACCACCTATGCCAAAGAGATGCTGAAGGAGCATTTATTCCCACATATAAATGACAGTGAGAAAGGCACAGAATAAGATTATCTAATGAATCTGTTCTTAATTTAGACATATTGCCATCTTTTGAGTATCTTGCAATATATTAGTTAAATATGATGATTCTACTCTTAGTTAAATAAATGTGATTTTGCATCCAAGTGATATCAATGACAAAGAACGTTATTTCTATTCATATTGCTTTAGCTACTTTTGCAAGTCATGTCAGGTTCACATGTCAATATTTTGTCATGTATTGGGAATTATTAGGATTGTTGTCATATTCAGTGGCTTGCATGAGAACTATTATGTCTGTTGCACTATTTTGTAGTTTATGGTAGGATCTTTCAGAATTCTGATGAAGATATTATGTAAAAGCTGTTGCACCATCACTATTATGCTGATTAGAGTCATCAATTAGTTGGCTTGAGATGATTATGATTGACTCTTTTTCCTGAACTCCAGCTATATCTTAAGAGCAAACGAAAAGGTTTGATCTAGTAATTTGCGTATTGAAATTGAACCAGTTCCAATTTTTTCATTTGCCTTGCGAAGGATTAATTTCCTTTTATGGTACCAAACTTTTCAAACTGAGAAAACCTATACTTGTGGCTGTCAAATAATTTGGTTAATCAACGGCTTCTTTTAATTTTCTTTTACCCTCTCTTTTGGGTCCTCACCGGAGCCAGAAACAGTACAGCTGCATAAGTTCAGTCATGAAATAAGCTGAACACCATGTCCGTGCGTGCAGGTATCTATTTGTCCAGTTGGGTCTTTCTGGCTGAAGCGCATTCCTCCTGGGCCCTTGGCCAATTCAATTATGAATATTGTTTTGTGGAAAGCATAGCTGTAAAGTTTGAAGTCATCAGGAAAACTATAAAGGTTCATGGCATGATTCATAGGTATAATGATGCAACTATAAATGGTTGCCCTAAGTGGTTGAGAGTCCGACCTGTTGCCAATTGTCTGAATTGGTTTTTGTTGGTAGCTTATTTCAATGCTTTCATGACAAGATGTTGAAGTAGCTTTTCCTGTGACGCCATCCTTTAACTTTCTTTTTTAAACAGAATAATAAAGTGACTCGTAGTTAAAATTTGAGTGGATATTATGAGATATTGAATTAAGCTGTAGTTTTCGGTTTTCAGTGACATTAATTTGGGTTGGGTTGGGGTTTAAAGTATGTAGTAGTGTCTCAATCAGTCAGCGATTGCCTGGTCAAGTGTACCGCTACATTAAATCTAATAATAAAAAAAAATTGATATTAATTTGAGAAATGAGGGGTAGTTCTCACATCTAACCCAACCCCAAAATCTCATTATCCAGCCCAGCCACGATCAATGCACCCAACACAGCTAAATCAATGAAGGTAAAATTGGACCTGGCTTACAAATTAGGGATCTTTATATAACTATCCTAAAAACACCATCTATTAACAAAAATAACCCTTACTTTTTATAAATTACACGCCTACACTAAAATCGGCGATATTTTTACGCGTACCTCTTTTTTCCAACGCCATGTACGCTCTTCTCTGCAAACTTTCTCTCAAGCGTCTAGCACAACAGCCCCAAAGATTATTGGTTGATTATTAATAGCATGGTCATCTTCTTCTTTACTTCTTGATTTCTTTTTTATATTTTTTTCTCATTGAAGATTTCGTCTTTGCATGTTCTTTTTTTTTTTTTTGGGTTAATTTAAAGATTCGATCTGGAATCCAACAACATCACTACCTGCTTTATTCTCTTTTCTAATTTAAAAAACTATTCCATCTCTTGATCTAACAGTGAAAAATACAGAAACCCAGTAACGCCATGGCATCCCTTTACGCATCAGAGCTGGAATCCGCGGCCACTGACTTCGTCGCATCATCCCCTAGATCGCGGTGGTAAGAATCTATAGTCACTCACCTTTTCTGAGTAGAGGGTGCACCACGAAAGTATGCCTTCTCGATTTGATGCTAATTTGTGGTTTTTGATAATTTATTTGCCAGTTTAAAACATTTTTCCATGACGCAAAGGTCACCAAAGTCCCCATCACTCCCATTAGCCTACTTTTATTTTTTATTTTTTCCTTTGTATGGATTTTTTTATTTCTATATGTATATATATGTATTGTAGTGGTCACAGATACTTGTTGTAGACCAGAGCCACAAGGGTCTCAAGCACTAATCCTCTGCAGCCACGAATTTGCCTTGAAGATCAATTCTCATGGCTTGAAAGCGATTTCATAAGTCGGCTGTGTCTTGAATACCGTTTTAATACTAATGGGTATCTCTCAACTCTCTAAAACTATTTATTTTTATAGTTGTGGTTCTGTATTATTCTAGAACAGATACATTTTTTGGGTTTTGGCTTATTGTCTGACCTGTAAATTATTTGCTAACGGCTGGAGCTGTTTAAAAAAAGAAATATTACAACATTAAAACTATTGGTTGAATTAGTTCATATGATGTTGAATTTGATGTTTTGATTTGAAAGAATTGAAATTGTTGAAGTGAATGGTTTGGTTTTTGTGATTAAAGTTGCTTTCTTTGTTGGTTACTGGTGGTAGGTTTCTCTGTTTCTTGCATCACAGTGATTTTTTTTACTCTGTTATTGTCTCTGTTTTGATGATCGCCCTTTTGTTTCTTGCTAATTCTTGAATTGGTTTTGGAGCAATTAATATCTTTTTCTTGGTTTAATTTTGGGATAGGAGAGAGCATTGTCCATCTGTTCCACAAGCATGGCGTAAAAGTTTGCATAGTTGATATGCAAGACAGCCTTGGGAAAAATGTTTGTGAATCCCTTGGCGGTGAACCAAACATTTGTTATTTCCGTTGTGATGTCACGGTAGACATATGCTACCATCAAGAGGCAGAAAAGGAAGAACAAGGTGTTGGGGTGGCAGGAACAGTGTTACTGTCACTTGGAAGCCTTGTAAAAAGGAATCTATACAATTTGGGACTGATCAGATCTCATTCTTAAAGTGGAAGACAAAAGGCAATTTGTGGATTAAAGAAGATTGTTGAGCTCAGCTCTTTTTTGAAGTGGGTATATTCTTTGCTTCAGGTTTGGGATTGTGTTGTTTGTTGTACATATGGCAAAATTGGTGATAGAAGTAAAATATTATGTAGTTGGTTATAGTTGGGGTTTGGTTGGTTCAGTAGGAGATAGAGACACACAGATTGAAGGAAAGATTATGAAAATGCAAGGAACAACAGATGGGGCAGACAGCCGAAAAAAAAATCGTAGTGTTGGTGGAGAGTTGTGATTAAATATAGATTTGTTGGTGGCAGAAAAGAGAAGAAAATTAGGTAGAATTTGGAGGAAAAAAAAGAAGAATATGGCTTCATATACAGCACATAGTTTTTGTACATAACGACCTGTCTTAAGATATTAGTGTTAATGGTTGACTTGATTATTCTTTATAATTATTATATCACTGTTCCTATTTAAATCTCTCTTTTTTCTCTTCTAGAAAGCAAGGAATCTAGTGCTGTGTGTGTTCTTTGAATTTGCATAACAAGGAACATGGAGGTCCTACAAATTGCAAAAATGCACTGTGTTCTAAATTTAAATGCCATTTTTTAACTTTAATCACGCCTCGCAATATTGGTTAAATAGTTGCATCTTGCAAGTTGCAAGTGGGTATTTAAAATTATTGTTAAACTTAACATGTTAACTAATGAAGTTGATATCTCCAACTCCAAAGACTCCATGAAGAAAAATCATATAAAAAAAGAGTTATAGGCAAATAGAATATATAATAATGTTAAAAATAAGGATATATATCTTGAAACAAGCTTATGGAGTGGATAAAACACAAAAGTCCTAATTGATTGAATAAATAATGTTGAAAATGTTAACATATTTGTTAAGAACAGTCTCATGATGTAAGTTGAAGGGCATGCACCGACCACCGTCCTAAATAAATATCATTATTATTATAATTTGATTTTATTTAACAATAGAGTAAAAGAAGCAATATGCATACATTCTTTTGAATGACCTAGATGTTGAAAAGTCCAAAATAGACCAATTCTCATAACTGGTTAATTGCCCCTATGTTTAATATTTGCCAAATTTTCTTCAAATTAACATTCATATGTTAGCAATTATAAAATATCTATCACAGTTTATTCAAACACAGGCCTTAAAATTTTTGATATGAGTGTTACAATTGAATTTAAATTTTTGTACGCAGTTAGGTTACAGTTGTTAATGGAAAAAAAATGAACTAAGAGATTAGTACTATTGCTAGAAATACTTTTCTTGAGAACCAATAATTGAAATATATAATTGGATATAGTATTTAATAGCCCCCATATTAGTCCATTATGCATCTATTGAAATCTTTCTTTATATATATATAAATAAGCAATGTGAAACCAACAAACATTATAATTGTATAATATATAGTTTGTAGAGCATATAATATAATAGCATTAAATATTGAAGGTGTAGCAGAATTTTAAAGGAAAGCAGTCAAAGATAAGAATATTAAAAAAAGGGAAAGGGCGGAATAGAGATGGCTGATTGTCTTTGCTATGTTTTTTATGTGTCCATCGATAACAACACAACTCCCGACATTACATTATTTGACCCTATAAAGATAACTAAACTACTTCACTTCTTCTTGTTTCAGCTTTGGATTCATCTCCTTCTACCCCTCCAACCCTTTTCTTCATTTTCTATCTTCTCTTTCAAATCAAAATTAAAATAAATAAATAAACAAAACTTATAATTCTATTAATCCATTTTCTTCCATCTTACTTTATTTACTTTTAAATTATATTTTTATATTTGATTCA
>CATIWO010030218.1:0-22255 GCA_949673435.1 Macaranga tanarius | reverse complement strand
GGGATTTTTCTTGTATCACTCTCTTTTATTTATTACAATGTTCAGAATTGTGTTCATTTCTTGTTTGTTTTCTTTTTTCTTTAATATAAGTAGCTAGATCTTTTCTAGGGTTCTTATTTTGAATTGCCATGTGCTTAATGTGATTATGTTAGGTTGCTAGATTTAATTCATTGGTTGTTATTGAATTTAATGTCATTTTAGGACTGATCAACCTAGAATTGAATTAATACTATGGGCTTAATCGAGAGATAGGTTCTGTAGGATATGGCAATAACCTATTAGTTGCTTATTTAGTCGAGAGACACTTAAGTAAATTAATATAGATTAAAGGTTGTGCGTTAAAATTGGTTTTAAAAGACATTAGGTTGGTGAGAGCCGTCAAACTTAGTGTTGATTAATTCTGATTTAATTATAGGTTTATCTGAGAGGAAGGTCTATAATTTCCAAGATCCCTTTAAAATGAATTAGAACTAGAATAAACCTAGGTGTGTAATCAATCCTTTGAAATGGTCAATTGAGAATAAGAATCCTAGCCTTTAAAATTTGAATTGAATTTGTGTTTTTACTTTTCTTAATTTAGTTTTATTTTCTTAAAATTACAAACTCTATTTCGTTGTCTAAACAATTAAACATTGTGAGTATTACAGTAGTCATCACCAAATCTCTGTGGGACGATATCCTTATTTACTACTTGATACGATTCTGTACGCTTGCGGATTAGTACACATCAGCCACCCAAAGTGTTTCATGAGCATACTGCTCGTATGAGTGATATGTCATTTGAGGATATGCAATTTTAGTGGGAGTTTATAATTTTAGATGCTCTTTGATGTAGACTTTCTTTGGCTATTTCAGTTTATGAATTTTAGTTATTTCAGTTATTTTCTACAGAATAAAGTTTTTGGTTTATTCACATTCTGATTTCGGTATGGTTTGATCTCACTAAAGTTTAAGGTGGACCAGTTGGAAATAGGCATGTTAAGATCACATTGTATGAAATTTCCATTCTACACATCCACATCATGATCCATGTCATTCAGTTGTATCGACATACGTGACCATTGATAAGTCGAGTTACAATAAAAGTAACAAAGGCTGCTTTGATCCTATGTTGGTATGATTGATGGACCGGATTGGTTATAGATATATTTCGGTAATGATAGGTAGATGAGCTAATACGGTTCTTTTTGCAATACATGATTATAAGGTTATACATATAGCCAAGTGGGAGATTGTTGGATCCTTAATCCAACATTGGGCTTATATGTGAATAATTATGTATTGTGGACTGTCATATAAGGTTAAGCCCATTTAAAAGTGATCAATTAGGTTTGAATAATTTTAGGTTTTTATATATCTAAAGGGTTTGAACCTTTAATGTGTAGAGACTAATGGGTAATTCTATTTTAATGATGGGCTAAAATAGAAATATCAAAAGATAATAAGATTGTTATCTTTATATAGGTGGTCATGGACCCTATGTCATATATATGAGAATTATTCTACTTCTTTCTATATCCCATCAGTAGAGAGAATACAGAGAAAAAACCTAAAGGTGTTCTCTAAGAAAATGTACTAACCTAAAAGGCCAGTCGCACGTCTATAAGGATTGCACTATAGATTTATGTATTCTTCCGCTATCATGAATTAATTTCTTAATTGATTTGATATGAGATTGGGTTCTAAGATTCTAATTAATTTGGGGATTTTCCCAACATGTAATTCTTAACCTTGTTTTTTTTTTTTTTTTTTTATTTTGCATCCATTACCATCAAGCCCCTTTAGTTAAATTCTCTCATTATGACCATTGGTAAAAGAAAGAAAAAGAGAAAGAAGAGCTAAAAGTGGTATTTCAGAAAACATATGAGCTCCTTACTCCCTTCTCCATTTAGTTTTGCTGAAATTATTAACCTTGAACCTGCCACTTTTCAAGTCTCAAAAAGCTCTATGCTTTTTTTCATTAATTAGAAATTGATGTATTTTAGTATTAAATAAATAAAAAATATTCAAAGATTGTATATTTAAATAATAAACAATTTAAATATTATAATTAACCATTAAATTTTACATATTTTTTTAGTATATTGGCTGGAGTGGTTTAATTCCTCACCATAAGGAGAGAATAAGAGGGGGCGAGAGATCAAATCCTGCTCCTAGGGGTGTGCAAGCCTTCAAAGCTAACCGAACCAATCCAATTCGGTTTGGTTCAGTTTGATTTCTCATCATTTTTAAATTTTTAGTACCGAACTGAACTAAATTTGATTTGATTCAATTTTGTATCTGAAAAATTCGATTAACCGAATTTTTATTTTTTATATTTTTTTTCAAAATTTTTTAAAAATAATATAATAGTTTAATAAAAATGCTAAAATAGTTAATATTTTAAAAATTTCATCTCAGTTCGCCTGGTTCGGTTTTTATGATGAAAACTTCAGTTCGGTTTAGTTTTTAGGTTGGTTCAGTTAATTCGGTTCAGTTAGAAAAACCTCCCAAAACTAATCGAACCGACTGAATGAACACTCCTATTTACTCCACATTTGATGTCCACATTTTTTACTACTTGAGTTATTCATGAGGGACACTAAATTTTATATATTTAATTGTAAAATATTTGATCTTTTCATATAAATATGCAATTGATATGGTAATCAAGTTGTAATGGTACAACTTAGAATGGCTCATCAACACATTCCCTCTGAATTTTCACTAATGTCAATTGTGAACTATATTTCTCACATATTCACCAAATTGAAATATTTGTCAAAATTTAAAAAGTGAACATTAGACCCTTTTTTTTTTTTCTATAATCCCTCCAAATATAATATTTTCTTTTCCATACTCAAAAACTCAAATAAATAGCAATCTAATTAGTTAACAGTTAGTTATCTCCTAAAAAGATCAAGTTAGAAACAATTAGTAGTCAGTGGTCAACACTTGATTATTTTTCTTTGGATGTTAATAGACATCACGATGCGTGATAATTGCGCACTGCTAAAAGATAAAAATAATTGCCAATTTACTTTTTAGTTCCTAATTTTACATAGGACAGTAAAAATATGAGAGTTTGTTTGGTAATTTGCTGCCACGCAGAAAGGCGCGCACTAGATATATAATTTCTCTTTTTCTTTATATTATTTTTTTTTTGAAGTATTAACAAGAATATGCTTAAAAAAAGATAATGTTATGTGTGTCGCTATTAGCGGTAAATTACTTTTTTATCCTTATAGTTTTATAATATTTATAAAAATTATAAAAAAATAAATAACTTATAAAATTTAGGTTTTTAAATCACGACACGACAAGTTCATCCGTTCCTTTCTTAAATTTTAGATTTTGTTAATTTAATTAATTATCGATTAAAATAGGTATTTTTAGATTATTATATAATATTTTTATATTTTAAAACTAAGAATGACGAAAACATAATTTGAAAAAAAAAAATTTATCTCTAGTGTCCATTGATATCGCAACGCGATAAAAAAAAATACAATTAAGTTTAGGACGCTAATAGGCATCGTGCTGCGCACCAATAAAAAATATAAAAAAATTTCATTTTAACTTATAATATTTACATGAAAAATAATATAAATATAGAAATTATTTAGGAAATTGTGCGTTTCGATAAACGCGCTAATAACGTATGTCACACCTTTACCCTTAAGTTTAAAGTACCAAACATAGATTCCACTGCAGCGCTTTTCAAACGGAGACCATGAAGAAAGCTGCAACCGTGCTCTTGTTAATAATTCTTTTGAATTTTGTTTGTGAAACAATTGCTAAACTAAAAGAAAGTGAACAAAAAGCAACTGATGATGAGTTTCATGTTGGACTTGTTCTTGATATGGCAACACCAGAGGGGATGATTCTGCAGAGCTGCATCTCCATGGCGATTTCTGATGTCTACAGAGCATATCCTCATTACAAATCAAGATTGCTTCTGCAGACTGTCGATTCCAAAGGAGAACCTTTGTGTGCATTATCTTCCGGTGAGATTTTTCTTCTTTGAGTTCACAGTACCTGGAGATATATACATAAATACATACAGTTGAGTTCTTGTTAATTGCTTGACAAGTTTAATTCTTGCTACTTTTGTTTCTAGAATCATAATATATGTTTTAATAATTACTCATAAATAATCAAAAAATTACTCATAAATAAACAAAAATTTTAAAAAACTATGTAAGTGGTTGGTTTCAATATTGTTTTCACCTAAATTTAAATCAGAAAAATTATTTAGTTAGTGGGAGATTTTCTTTATAGTTTTATTCAAGTAAAATTTAATTCGTCATAGTTTAGTGAATTCTGTATATCAGTAGCTTATAATTCTATTTGTATAGAAGTAATACATACCGTAATGAAAATTAATTGCATAATTTTGTTGTCTAAAATATATATTTTTATGTAATTGAATTCTATTATGAAACTTATTTAAAATAAAAATAATATTGTAGTAATTATTTTTCTAAATAATATGCATACAATATTTTCTTGATGGTGCATTCTACAATTATTTTATTTTTTACAAAGTAAATTTTACTTTGTTTATAATTACCATTAGATGATAAAAAAAAACATCTCATTATATAGTGATAAACATAAAATAAAAATATATTATTTAAAAATAATAATATATTGTGATATATTGTTTATAAAATTAATAATAATATATTGTTTATAAATAAAAATATTATTATTTAAAAATAATATTATTATTATTTAAAAATAATATTATTATTTAAAAAACACTTCATATAAACATAAAGTAAAAATAAATTATTTTAACAAAAAGTTACTATAGAATCTCCCTTTCTTGATATATCTTCCATAATGTCTTTTTTTTTTTTTTTTTTTTGAGATAAGAAATTCTAAATTTTAGACTCGTTTAGTAACAATTTTCTACATATGGTTTTTGATTTTTATATTGATAAAATAATAATTTATCATTTAATTTTTTAAAAATAGAAATATAAATTTTTACAGTTCAGAGAACTCAAATATATATATATATATATATATATATATATTCCTGCCCTTTTCAGTACTCTTGGTGTGGGTTCAAATTAGAGATGTATTTTCTACATTCTTGATCTTATTTTATTCAAGATATTATTTAATAGTTCAAACAATATGGATTTTATTCTCCTCAGACCAAAAATATTTATTGTATTATTTGAAAAAAAAATCAAACTTAATTAGTTTTTTTTTTTTGAAAGATCAAACTTAATTAGTTTTTTTTTTTTGAAAGATCAAAGAAAAGGTTTAACTAAATGGGTTAGCTACAGAGCGATTAATTTTACATATTCAAATATCATGGAGGTATGTATGAATATGATACTAGGCTACTAGCCAGCATGTCACTATACCTCGATGTTTGTATGAGTCTTCCATTCAATTTCGACCTTTAATTAAGCTCAAAGGAAATTATCTGCTAACATCTGGTCAACTTCACTTTACCAACCATAACGCTATCGCTACGTTGCAAAATAACAGTCTCCTTGCAAAATCGTGTGGTGTCTAATCGTGCACGTAGTGTTGAAAATTTCTTTTTTTTTTTTTTTTTTTCATATGCATAAGTTATCTGGGACTTGTATAAATTCTGACCATTCAGAGTTTTAGATCTGACCGGGAACGAAATAAAATTTTTTTAATATATTTTTTTATATATAAAATTTACATTCAAAATTTTATTTAAAAAAATTTAAATTTCTGATCATTTAATATTTGTCAAAAATTTTATTGAAAAATCTATAATTTTTTTCCTGATAAATAAGAATAAAATTTGTGAAAAAAAAATAATTTATTTTTTAAGAAAATTTGGTAAAATTTCATCTAAGAAAAAAAAAGAGTTTCATATTTCAATATAATATGTAAAGATTCAACTGAAATAAAACTCTTACAATACATATTTAAAAAGGATAATAGTCTCATTTATTATCAACTTTTCTCCAATTTTCATTTGAATCCTATCCTTTAAATTGTTTTAATTTTATCTTATTAATTTTTTAATTTATTTTAATTATATTCAATTTTTTAATAAGAATTTAAATATAATTATAAAAATTACAATAACGTCCTTTTCAAGAATATTTTTTTCACATAAATCTTTATTTTTCATAAATTATGACATAAAAAAAAATCTAACCAATGAGCAAACTTAACCGCAAAATCTATTTGTAGATTTATTTCAATTTTATCAATAAATTTATTGTACTTTCAAATGGATTTTAAATACAATTCATTTGCAATTAATTTTATATGTTTGATTTAAATGGATATTTTATAAAATTCATTTTAAATAATTTTTTTATTTTATTATATAATATTGTATTTGATATAAAATTAAAATTTAAACTAATGTTTTATTTGATAAATATATCAATTTTAGCAAATATTACATGATGAAGTAGCAATACAATAAAGCAATAAAAAAAATTAGAAAATAAAGATGATAAAAATTAAAACTTTTTAATTTTACGACATTCATAGATATGATATGATGACATTGAAATAATTTATAAATTTAAATTATTTATTAAAATTTCATTTAATTATAACTAATTTTACAAATTTAAAAATTTAAAATTTGAAAGTAAATATGTTAAATTTAATTTATAAATGAATTATATAATATTTATTGAAATTTTATTTATATCAAATATCCTCATTAAGTAATTTTAAAAATTATTAAATTTTTAAATAAACTCATCAATTAGGTCCTTTTATGATTTTTTTTTTTGTAAAAATAAAAAAAATTAAGTGGATAATTGAATTTTAAAAGAATCTTATCGAAATTACATTTAGATTCTTATTATAAAATTGAAGGGATAATAGTCTCATTTATTCTCAACTGTACTCAAATTTTCTATTTAATCCTATATTCTCAACTATACTCAAATTTTCTATTAAATGTTATCATTTAAATCGTATCAATTTATCATATGAATTTTTCAATTTGTTTCAATTTTATCCAATTTTCTACTAAAGATCTAAATATAAGTTTAAAAATTATGATAACATCCTTTTAAAATTTAATTACCCGCTTAAGCTTTTTTCATTTTCATAAAAAAAAACTAAGTTTATTTAAAAACTAAAATAATTTTTAAAATTACTTAATTTAAATATAAATAAATTTTTTAAAAAATATTATATAATTTATGTATAAAATTAAATTTAATGTGTTTATTTTTAAATTTTAAATTTTAAATTTGTGAAATTAGTTATAATTAAAAATAAAATTTTAATAAAATAGATTAAACATACACATTATTTCAATATCATTACATCTATATTTGTCATGAGAATAAAAAGTTCTAATTTTTATTATTTTTTATTTTCTAAAATATTTTTATCCCTTTATTATATTGCTACTTCATGGTGCAATATTTGGTTAAATTGATATTTTTATCAAATAAAATATTAAATTGAATTCTAATTTTATATCAAATAAGATATTATATGATAAAATAAAAATTTTATTTAAAATAAATTTTATAAAATTTATTAATATTTGCAAATAAATTCTATTTAAAATTCTTTTGGAAGTGCAATAAGATATGTTTCAATTTCACCAACAAATTTATTGTACTTCTAAAAGATTTTAATAGAATTCATTTGCAATTGATTTTATATGTATGATTTAAATTGATATTTTATAAAATTCATTTGAAATTTTTTTTTATTGTATCATATAATATTCTATTTGATACAAAATTAGAATACAAATTAATATTTTATTTAATAAAAATATTGATCTAACTAAATATTACACCATGAAGGAGTAATACAATAAAGGAATAAAAATATTTTAGAAAATAAAGATGATAAAAATTAGAACTTTTTATTTTTAAAACAAACATAGATATAATGACATTGAAATAATTTGTAAATTTAAGTTATTCTATGAGAATTTCATTTATTATAACTAATTTCACAAATATAAAAATTTAAAATTTGAAAGTAAACACATTAAATTTAATTTTATAAATAATTTTATTTATATTTAATACACTCATTAAGTAATGTTAAAAATCATTTCGGTTTTTAAAGAAATTCATCAATTGGGTTTTCTATGATTTAGTTTTTTTTTTTTTTTTTGTAAAAATTAATGATAAAAATGTTTAATCGGCTAATTAAATTTTAAAAGGATAGAATTGAAACAAATCGAAAAATTCATATGATAAATTGATACGATTTAAAGAATAGGATTAAATAGAAAATTTAAGAATAGTTGATGATAAATGAGACTATTATCCCTAAAATTGAATATAATTGAAACAAATTACAAAATTGATACGATTGAAAGGATATAATTTAATTGAAAATTGGACAATAATTATAGATAAATGAGATTATTATCCCTATTTAAAAATTTATTCTTTACACGTAAACTTTTACCCAAATTTATCATATGTGGATTTGAAAAAACAAAAAAGAAACAATAGGATTTTATTGGGTCAAATACACAAGAGGATACCGAACTTTAACTTTATTTCAATTTGATCACCAAACTTTAATTTGAATCTTTTGAGATATCATACTTTTATTTAGTTCACAACAGTGACTTACAAAATCTTTTGGCACTTGAACAATCCAAAATTACTATTTTGATCCAGAATTAAAGATTTTTTTATAAATAAGTCCATATTTTTCATACATTTATTAAAAAATAGGAACAAATTTGAAAATTATTTTAATTGCACCTAATAAGACTAGACTCATTTTGAGTCGTAATATAGGCTAGGAGAAGGTAAACCTTCAAAATATTTTGTAGCTTTTGGACTAAATTGAAAAAATAAAGAGATTGAGGGATTAAAATGATTTGAAAAGAAATTTAGAGAACTGAAAATTTTTAGCAGTACTCTTTTTGAAACAAAATTAAAGTTAGGTCACAAAAAAAAAAAAATTGAAGTTTAATATCCAAACTACGATAAATATGAAGTTGGGTAATCACCATTGCATTTAATCCGGATTTTATTGCATGAAGCAAACTCTAATGTTTTCACAGCGAAATGCAGCTGTTAATCTCTTGGAAAATAGCAATGTAAGAGCAATTATTGGTGGACAAACAGCATTGGAAGCAAAATTCTTGGCGGAGCTAGGAGAAAAGGCTAAAGTCCCTATAATTTCTCTCTCTCAACTTACTCCACCACCTTCCTCTACTAATTATCCTTATTTTGTGCGAGTCACGGAAGATAACATTTCTCAAGCTAAAGGCATTGCATCAATCATTGAAACCTTCAAGTGGAGGGATGTGATCTTTATTTATGAGAACGACAAAAGTAATGGAAGAGATTTTATATGGCATTTACACGAATCTTTTGGCCAAAAAAGCATACAAATTACATATAAGATCAGCATTGGCACCTCATCAGAAGATGATCAAATTATTGAAGAGTTTCGAGAGTTAATGGCACAGCAACAAACCTCTGTATTTGTTGTGCATGCATCAAATGTTGTTGTTTCTCGCATTTGCTCCAATGCGAAAAGGCTAGGGATGATGAGTGAAGGTTATGCTTGGATTCTAACCGCAAAGAGCATGAACCACTTCCATTCTATGGATTATTCTATCATTGAGTCAATGCAGGGAGTGATTGGTTTCAAGTCAAATGCTCCATCCCCATCAACAGCAAAGCTTGTAAATTTTACCAGAAGATTGAGAGGAAAAATTCAAGAGCAGGAGCCTAGTATTGAAGTAATGGAGTTAACAAGTGCTTATAATTTGTGGGCATATGATGTTGGTTGGGCTCTAGCAAAAGCAGCTGAGAAGGTAACCATGAAAATTGCTTTGGCCAAAAAGCTAGAAACTAGATCGTACATGGTTGATTTATTTCTTAAAGAGATATTGCAGAGTAGATTTAAGGGTTTAAGTGGCGACATTCAGTTTGAGGACGGAAAACTAGTTGCAGACGCATTTCAAATTATAAATGTGATAGGAAGAGGTGAGCGAAGAATTGGATATTGGAACGGAAACATTACAAGAGATTTATCAAACAACAACAGAAGAAGACATTTATCTTCTACTTTCAAAAAGGATCTTGAAGCAGTTATATGGCCCGGAGGATCATCACAAACCCCACAAGGTTATATGATGCAAGCAACAAATAGTAAAAAGCTCAGGATAGGTGTTCCGCTCTCGGCATTTAAGGAATTAGTGCATGTGGAGAACGATCTCCAAACAAATACAACGACTGTCACGGGCTTCTGTATTGATGTTTTTAATGCTGCAATTGATTCTTTGAAGTTACCATATGAAGTACATTATGAATT
Organism: Macaranga tanarius; assembly: GCA_949673435.1. Taxonomy (NCBI): domain Eukaryota; kingdom Viridiplantae; phylum Streptophyta; class Magnoliopsida; order Malpighiales; family Euphorbiaceae; genus Macaranga; species Macaranga tanarius. The sequence continues at coordinate 11,989 of CATIWO010030218.1, read as the reverse complement.
TTTACCCTTCGTAGATGCCACAGGTAAACGTGCTGGGACGTACAGTGATCTTATTTATCAAATTTATTTACAGGTATGCTTCATTTCAAGGATTCAATTATATGGCAAACATTTTATATATATATATATATATATATATAGTACCTAAGGCCTCAATTTTTAACACATTGATATGTGTCTCATTTTTATTTGCTAAATATAAGATAGTTGAAGTATGTGTTACAAATCTGATACTCAGGACATAATAATTTAACTACATATAATTAAATGTTTTGATTGTTTCTAATTGAATTAGCTAGAGCTTGGTGGAGGGATATGCACAAATAGATGAAATATTACCATTGAATGAATGGTTTACTATTTTCAGATTTTCATTAATTTATATCTTTATTTATTGCATGGACGTTGCGATATATCCAAATAAAAAGAAGCTTGACATTGTTGTTGGAGATATGACGATCACATCGAACCGATCATTATACGCTGATTTTACAATACCATATACAGAGTTGGGCGTTGGAATGTTAGCTCTGGCGCCTCAGAAAGAAAATGAAAAAGAAATGTGGATTTTCTTGAAGCCCTTTACAGCAGATCTTTGGCTATTGAGCGCAGCTTTTTTCTTGTTTACAGGTTTTGTTGTTTGGGTGATAGAACATGGTATCAACAATGAATTCCAAGGCTCGCCTTCTCAACAAATTGGAACAATATTCTACTTCTCCTTCTCAACGCTTGTGTTTGCTCACAGTAAGCTCTCAGTCTTTCTCTTTGCTTCTCACTTTAACTACATCTTATTTTTATCCATGTTATAATAATGGGAAATTTGTTTAACTATTACATTAAATTGTTATATATATATATACACTTAAAATAGTTAAACCTGCTAGCTATTTTTTATTTTCAAAAAAGATAAGAAAAAATTAGTGACATGAATTCTATCCTTAAATTTGCACAAAAAAAAATTATATCCTTAAAATTTGGAAGACTTTTACCACCTTTATAGTTATATTTAAATTAAACTAAATTAGTTAGAGTTTAATAAGTAGTTTAGATTAAAAAAAACGAATAATATTCCATAAAAAATTTTATGTATACACTTAGAGCTGGCCATGGGCCGGTTTAGGCCCGAAATCGGACTGGCCCAGTCAAAACTAAAACTGGGCTGAACTGACTTGAAACCATGGGGAGGACCGATTCAGGGCCGGTTCCTCCCTAGATGAAATCGTGAACTGGCGATTCCGGCTTCAAACAGCTGGTTCCATATTGCATCTAGTATTTCTCATAAAGCAATTAACCACTAAGAACATATTAAAATTGAAAGGAGAAAATAAAAGAGGATGAGAAGAAGAAAGCGAGGAAAAGAAGAGTTTTAGAGATGTGAAAGAAAGAAAATAAACAAGAGAGGGAATGTTATGGAGAGAAAATAGAAATTTTTATTTCTCAATAATGAGTCTTCTTACAATTTTATTATAACTATATTCTCTTTAAGTTGATTATTGTTAACTAACTAATAAGCTTTTAACTAAACCAAACACTAACAACACAATACTAAAATGACTAACAATGCCACGTCACTACAATGCATATACTTGACTAATCTTCACTATCAGGTTGCACATTAATTGCTATAGATGTAATAATACCATCCCCTTATGTAATAGTCTTGTTCCCAAGACTAAAATTTGGAAATTGAGGTTCAATGACAGTTGCATCTTCCCAATTGTTATCATCTGGACTCACGTTAACCCACTGAATCAACAACTGAGGAATAAGAGTCTTATTCCAAGTAATAGTTCTAATAGCTAGAATTGTTACAGGAGGAACTTTAAATTGACTAAAGGGACCAACTGCAGGCAAGGAAGGGTATGTTGCTGATCACTAAGTTTCTTTTCAAGTAAAGAAATATAGAAGACTGGATGAATAAAGGATGAAGAGGGAAAATTAAGTTTGTATGCTATTAGTTCAATCTTGTCAAGAACTTTAAATGGATACAAAATATGCCCACTTTGTAGCCCTTTTTCATCCTTTTAATGCAGCCAAAGTTGCTAAATTATTTTTTAACCATATTTTTAAGCTCCATGGGATGCCTCTTTCAATTCTTTCTGACTGAAACAAGATTTTTACTAGCCTTTTCTAGTGATAACTCTTTAAACACCTTGGCACTTCCCTACATTTCAATACAATGTACCACCCTCAGATATATGGCCAAACTAAATGCCTTAATAGATGTCTGGAGACTTATTTGAGATTTATGTGTTCCACTAAGCCTCATCAATGGCATACTTGGTTATCACTTGTTGAATGGTGGTATAACACCACTTATCATTCCAGCTTCAAGATGAGCCCATTCTAGACACTCTATGGTTATAATCCTCCTCTGTTACCTGATCCTTTGGACTCCCATGCCTCTTTAGCATATGTGGATGGTTGGCTTTAGTGGCGACAACATTTTTATTCTATTAACCAAGAGGCTTGAAAGGAAATTCAATGTAAGTGATATAATATATTTTAAGCTTCAGCCCTATAAACAATCCTCTTTTACACTCAGGAAGAATTTGAAACTTACAACTAAGTTTTATCAGGCTAAAGCTTTAGTTATTCCTGGATCTTGAGGACTAGCAAGCAAACTGTTATGCACAAACAACAGTTGACCTTCATTATCTTTTATTACACAGCCATAACTAATGCGACCTTGACCTAAAAGCACATCATCAACATTGCACTTCAGGAACCTAGTTTTCGAAGCTTGCCATTTCTGAGAAATTGGCCGAGTAGTAGCAGGATTGGACGCACTAGTTCGCTCTCATGCAACTTTCCAGTAATCTAGAAGATTGACAGCTGATTGAACATTATGTCCAAATCAGGTTATTGTGATAGTTCCATAGTTGCCATAATAAAATAGCTACCAAATAACATTGATCCACTATGCACTTACTGTAACACCCCTACCTATCATTAACTCCACTAGTATACTTAATTAATATAATCATGATAGGAGATATATTACCTTAACTAACAAAAAGAATTTCTTAACAAAATTATATAATGGAAGTACTAAATTTAATTTAGATTAAACCATAATTTATATATCTCTAAGAAATTTTTATTTGATGGCAATTACCCACTGTTGTATAACAAATATATATTTTAAATATTAGTGCCAACACACTAAAAATACATAACTTATGAAAACTGTATGAATAATATTTATAATACAATTTATTTTTAACATAAAACCACATAATAGGTTCTAATGATAATTCCCTTTCAACTTCTAGGAATCTCCACCTTAGCCATCTTATAGGTCGTCGTGGTCCACTGTACTGTCATCTCTCAACTACCAGTTACACAGATACTATACACCTATATTGAAAATTTTAAATAAGAGTGTGAGTAATTTTGTAGAGAAATTACTTAGTGAGTGAATAAAAATATAATTTTAAAACTCTATTATGAGAAAATATCTTAACTTACCCAGTGAGTGAATAAAAATATAACTTTGAAACTCTATTATGAAAAAATATCTTAACTTACTTTCCTTTTATTATAGTAATAATAATCAAATGAATTTAAAATACCTTTTTCATATTTAAATAATTCTAATATTCAAAATTTAACCGCATATAAGTACTTTCTTAAATCATCCATAGAAATTCCCTTTTATTTTATACAAACAATATAGGTTCATAATCACAACCATATGCACATATATTCATATATAAATTTACTAAATAAAGTGAATCAATTTGCCCTATGCACATATTATCCTAGTCTCATCAATAAAGTGAATCTTCCCTATTTTAAATAATATACTAAAGGCTCAATCAAATAAATAAAATTAAATAAACACACTTTGATAAATTCGCTTATAACATTATAACCAAGTTCATAATAAAAACATCATTAAAGTACACAATACCCATAGTACCATAATTTCCATCATACTACGATTCAGTATTCTACTAAATTTCAAGTAACATAAATCAGCATATAAATAACAATAGTAATGTTGTTTAAGTGTGATCAATACTTAAGCCAATGATAACTCGAGTGTTAAGCTAAATTGATATATGTATATGGCCTCAGACACTAGCTATACATATATCTCAGATATAATATGCACCCGGCCCTTGGCAACGGCTATGTATACTCCTAACTTATATATATATATAGATATAAAGTAACGCGTACCCAGCCCCTGGTAATAGCTATACACTTACCAACTTACATATATATACATACATATATACATATATACATACATATATATATATATATACATACATATATATATATATATATATATGGTAACGTATACCCGGCCACTAGTAACAGCTATACACTTACCAACTTAAACCTATAAGATAACATGTGCATCCGGTCCCAGGTATTGACTATATATATTTACCAACTCATAACTATATCTATATGGTAACATGTGTATCCGGCCCCAGTCATCGGCTATACATATTTATAGTAATATATGTATCTGGTCCCAAGTATCGACTATACATATTTACCATCTCATATTTATAAGGTAACATGTGTATCCAGCCTCAGGCAACAACTATACACATTTAACAACCACATACCATATAATAACATATATATTTGGCCCTAGGCAATTGCTATATACACTTACCCACCATACCAAGTCCCAAATATGGATTTACACCTATATGGTAGTATGTGTACTCGGCCCTAGGATTCGATTGTACACATCTACCAACCTGCTATGTCCCAGACATGAAATTTTAACTCTTAGAGCCATATTTATATATCATTTCCTAGGAGTTCCCATGTATCTGTGTATCTCTCATATTTCTTCATGCCTTTCTTACTGAGCATGATTATCGTAATTTCTAATATAATTCTTATATTAAATTTTATTGGAGTATTATATATATTTTTAGTCTCTATATTAGACTTAAACACCTTCTCTATTCACTTCAAATTTTGGATATTTCAATGTTTTCGCTTAACTCTCTATTTTTTGAATCTTTATATCCTTATAAAAAAGAATAAGATTTGAGTGTGTGTGTGTGTATATATATATATATATATATATATATATATATATATATATATATACACATAATTACTTTAAATGTTACCATTTTAACCTTATAAAATTTTATCCCATTTCCATTTGAAACACACAAATTACTTTGGTTCAATTCTCTTTCCCACATTTCAATACATTCCCGAACTAGTTATCATTTAACATAATTTAGTCTCTATGTCTGAGACTTATAAGTTAACTGAGGGTTATCATGCTTTATGATTAATTACTTGAAATCTTAATCCTTGCCATGCTTGAGTTGATTAAAATTTGATGTTCTTTCTATAATTATCAAGTTTAGGAATTTAGCTTTTCAACTACTCTTTTCCTTTGTATAATAAAGATCCACACCCACTTCAAGTTCACTCAATGAATTCAATTACCCAATAACTTCTATTTATGACTCGAATATATATATATATATATATATATATATATATATATATATATATATATAATTTTCTTTCATACTTTGGGTTTCATATGTACCTAAATTTGCACAACTTAACTTAAATTATAAACTTAGTCTCTATTTCAAAGACTTGAGGATTTATTCACGTTACTCTATATATTTATAATTCAATTCTACTTTATATTGATAATCAAGTTCAAGGATTAAGCTTTCCAACTTCACTTTTTCCTTGAGAAGTAAGGATTCACATCAACTCCAAGTTCACTATTTAATCTCAATTACATAGTTACATCTATTTGTAACTTAATCGTACATATTCTTGTTAAAATAAGTTCCATTTAACCTATTTTAGGTCAATCTAAGTGACCTTAGTGTTTATATGGGTGTTGACATGCTTCTAGTTGAGATTAGGTTGTATAATTTTGCATTAAATCCCATTTTTCACCAGTACCAGTCATAGAGGCGCCTCCTTAGCATTGAAGCGCCGCCTCAGCACTGAGGCTACTCCTCAATGCACTGAGGCACCTTCTGATCGATCAGGCAGTGCCTGATCGACCCGTAGAGGTTTTTTCATCCGAAAATGGCAAAAATTCAACTCAAAAACATATATTTATACCCTAATTACTAAACAAATGATTACACTATCAATTCTAGTCTCTTCAATATTCTAGTACATGCATTTAGACATAAATAGTATAACTTTTCTACCAACAAAAGCCATAAATTCTAATATTATACTCAAAGATTTCAAATTGAATTTCATAAAGAAACAACAAAAATTTAACCACTCACCTGATTTGAAGCTCAATTTCAATAAATCTTGATGTTGGTTGAACCCTAGCTACAGTATTCGTCAAGTTTTTTCTTCTTCTCTTCTCTCCTTCTTCTACTTCCTCCCTCACTTTCCTTCATTTTTCTTCTTTTCTCTACAGAACTCAACCACTCCAACTTTTTGGTCCTTCTTCTTTCCTTTCTTCATCCACAAATTCTCCTACTTTCTTTTCTTTCACTTAAGTCTTTATTTCCTTTTTAATTTAATCCAACTTTCTATTTTTCATTTTATTTCTAAGTAATTCTTTTAAATACCATTTCCTCCAAAAATAACTTAAACATATTTAATTAAATCTTAAACTATTAGTAAATCTCACTAATCTTGTCCTGAGGATACGGATATTACACTTAGTAAAGATAAGCTCAAACCAATCAACAAACAAAGCTAAATTTCCTTGCAACAGACCTAGTGGTGATAAAAACCAGCACTATTTTGCAAAAGCACAAGAAATTAAAGCATAGAATACCATTTTAGGCTTATAATGGCAAATTGGACGGATCTCATCTTCAGTAATGTGATGCCTTTTAAACTCATTTTTAGTTAGTAGATAGTTAAGAATATCACGCCAAATAAAACTTTTAACTCATTTTTAGTTGGTAGATAATTAAGAATATCACGCCGCATAAAACTTTTAACCTTTGGGGGAACTGAAAGAGACCAAACCTGTGTCCATTTGTGCCATCGACTCTAAGAAATAGGGGAGAGATTTTGCTTTATTAACTTCCTGTAACCACTTTAGACTAAGTAATAACCCTTTTTATCCCATCTCCAAAACAAATAGTCCTTTGTACGACGATTTAATAAGGGAATACTGAGAATAAGGTTGCTATCACGATTATTAAACATGTTTTTAATAAGCTTAGCATTCCTTCTTTGCTCATTAAGAACCATAAGAGATTTAACAAACATATCCTCTATTCCCATTAGGGTCGTAGTAGAAACCAAAGGGTCTTTAACATCAGGCAGCCATTGATCCTTCTAGAGTTTGGCATCATGGCCACTGCCAATTCTCCAAAGACATCCCTCTGTTAACAATTGCTTTGCTGCCATAATGCTTTACCAAGAATAGCTAGGATTTGCTTCCAACTGAGCATTGAGGAAATTTGAGTGAAGATAATATCATGCCTTGACAACTCTAGTCTCTAAAGAATAGGGCTTTGTTACAAATTTATGGTACTTTTATAAAGAAAATAAATAAATAAAATCTCATTTTGCCTATCAAACAGGCAAAATAGAAAGGGATCCTTCCCAATGGAATGAAATCATTAAAAAAAAAAATTGTAAATTTGGTGTATGAACTTTTTCTCTTTTTCTATTTGAGTGTCTAATCTTTTTTCATCTTTTTATAATCAATTATTCGAACTTTCTAGTATAATTTTTTATTTATTAAAATTTTTATATATTAATTAATGAAAATCTAAAATTTAAATTTATAATATATTAAAAAGTTTCATAGATTACAAATATTTAATTAGAATTTTAAACTAGTAAAAATACAAATTGATTAATTAAGTATACAATGCCTAACTAAAATATATTTGAAACAAAAGATAAAAATGTTTATCATATATATATTTAAAATAAATTTTTATTATATATTTAAAAAGGGTTATTTGCAAAAAAAAATATGACATTTAGCGATTTTAGCGATTTAATCATATCTTTTTAAATTTGGCAAAATAAAACACCAACTTATAAATCTTGGCAACTCGAAACACCGATAGAAATTCCGGTGATAACTTTCTGACGTGGCATTCGGAATTTCTATCGGTGTTTCGAGTTGCCAAGATTTATAAGTCGGTGTTTTATTTTGCCAAACTTAAAAAGATGTGATTAAAATGCTAAAATCACGAAAGTCATTATTTTATTTGTAAATAACCCATAAATTAACTTTAACTTATACAATTTCCAATTATTATAATTTACATAGCTATAGATTATATTTAACTGTAGTTTTCATATTTCTAATAAATTTTTTATAGTTGTTCATATAGATTGTTGTATTGTACACACATATCATTATGACACACTAATATAGTTATTTTTTAAGGACACTAATTTAGTTATTTACATGAAGTTAATAATGATAAACTATTTTCTCAAAAAGAAATGATAAGCTAAGTGATGGAATATGGTAGAAGACATTTGGTGTGAATTCTTATTACTCAAAAGCCTCACATTTGATTAATCCTTAATAACTTCATATGTCATCATAATATGTGTGTACACTAAAACAATATATATATATATAGCTATAAAAAAAGTATTAGAAACATGAAAATTACAGTTAAATATATTCTATAGCTATGTAAATTACAATCGTTGGAAATTGTATAAGTTAAAAGTTAATTTATGGGTTATTTGCAAATAAAATCATGACTTTCGTGATTTTAGCGTTTTAATCATATCTTTTCAAGTTTGGCAAAATAAAACACCAACCTATAAATCTTGGCAACTCGAAATACCGATTAAAATTCCAGTGATTACAATCTGACGTGGCAGCCAGAATTTCTATCGGTGTTTCGAGTTGCCAAGATTTATAAGTTGGTGTTTTATTTTACCAAGTTTATAAAGATATGATTAAATCGCTAAAATCGCTAAATGTCATGTTTTTTTTTTTTTTACAAATAACCCTTTTTGGAATTACTTAAATACAAATAATATGATTTAATACATCTATACTCCTTTAATTTTGGAACATTTTGCTAAGTCATTATGTTGACTTATAAATTAAACATTTTAACACTTTATCTAACTAGTTAAAAATATGACTTATAATTACTTAATTCAATTGTACAAATAGTTTTATTTTAAATTATAAAAATTATATTTAAACTTCTCATATGGTGTTGAAAGTGTTGATAAGTCTCATTTTCATAAAATTAAGGTGTCTAAATAATTAATTTACAAGTTAAGAAAACAAACTAATAACAATTGCTAATTCAGAAAGCTGCGAATGTATTAGGCTAAATCATATATATATTTCATGTGTAGAATAGTGAGTCCACTTTCTATTATTTATATACAGATATGCATGCAACATAAAATAGGCAAACAAAGATATAATTATAGAAGCTCAACTAACAAGAAAAAATGCCTCAAATTCATGTGACAAGTTGTACTGGTGTAAAATTGAACTGACAAGTCTAAAGTGTTGGAATCAATCCGGGAAGGGTCTGACCCAAATGAGGTCTGGTCATGGGATATGCAGATTATACATATAATATATATAATGGTGGTGATGGTGGGGTTATACACTTTATAGGGTATGGCGGTGATAGATTGCGATGGGTCGTTAATTATATTTCATTTGAAGTAGACTTAGACTATATATGTATATCTATAATAAGTGGTGATGGTGGCAGTACAAATCTCTACCAAGCACTTTCACGTATTTAGTGTCATTATGGCTTTACCAAACTTCACCGATCCTTACAATTTGAATGCCATGTGCATGTTACATTTTTGCAGTAGGCATGATCATGGTTTCAAACTGGAATTATGTTCCAACTGAAATAATTCTAAGTCAGTTTGTTGACAGAAATAATATTTGATTGATCAAGGAAACATATTGGATGCTATAATTATGTATAAGATGTGTTGGATGAGGTTCTTAATTTAAGGGTCGAATTGTATTAATATTAATATTAATATTAAAAAAACATTAGTTCATTAAACTGTAACTGAAGCGCTTTTTTTAGGAATTGATTAAAAATTTTAATATCGTGAGTCATGAAGAAGGTGGTTCATAAATCAAAATAAGCAGTTCAAGAACCATGATCACACCTATCTTGTAGTATTAGATGACATAAATTAAGTGCCAACAAGAAAAGGGTAAGTCAGCAATAATTTTTTTATTTAGAAAACATATGTTATTGTGTAATTATATGATCTCTTGGAGGCATCAACGTAATGCACACTTGCATATATGCTAGTATAACACTATATATATCTAGGGCGCTTTTCATTAAATAAGAATCAAAATATTTTATATGAAACCTACAAGAACAATGTAATTGATGAATTATTCTTAGTAATCTAACTTTTGTATTCTATTAGTTCATATTTAGCTATATTTATGTGTGTGTGTTTTTTCTGGATTTTTTCTCTTACGTCTCTCATATTTAAGGGATTGCGATATTGTTAACATTAGAAGATATTTCTCCCCAAGTGTGGAAGCTATTTTTCCTTTTTAAAATATTTGATAAGAAATGTGCTTGAAACTTACTCACATGCTAAAAATACACAAGAACTTATAATAAAAATCTTTATAGGGAATACATAAATTTGAAGACCATTCTAGCTTTACTAATCAAATATAACCTATGTTTTCCTTGTGTTCGTCTATTGTCGTCTAGTTCATTTTTTTTCCGTTCCAAATTGATTATAAAGAATGCAAAAATATATAACCACTCATCATTATCATCACTAAAAAAACATCATCATTATCATCACTAAAAAAACAAAAATTTAGTAATTTTTTTTTGCTAAATAGTGACATAAATATACATTAGCTATGAAAAATTAATGAGGGTACATTTACATATACTGTTGGATTAAATTGACAATGTGGAAAATAGGAAGAGACAAAAGAGGATAAGTTTCTTTTGATCCCGGGATCTGAATTATAACTACATATATTATACTATCACTTAACTATTACAACTCATAACTTATAATTATCATACATTATTATATTATAATAATTATTATTATAATATAAAAAGTGAATTACCTTACAGTGATAATCAAGGGTCTTAATTTTGATATGCCGTCGTTAAAATTTGCACCAGAACCTTTATGTCCTGAGGCCTTCACCTTGACTAAATAGTCTAGGCTTCATTGGCACAAAAGAGGATAAGTTAGAAGAATAAATATATAGTTGTACATTTCATTATCTTTATACTGAAAAGTCACTCATCAACGTGTTGAACAAGATGGTAATCATGTGGTTGCAAATCTATGAAATAACTTGGCATTGATTATTAGATAAAGAGAATAGTAAATTGTCAGGTTTTATATGATATTCTAGTACCGAGTATATATTTTCAGGTTTTATAGCTAAAAAATTATCCGATTGAATAGTAAATTTTAGGGGTGAGTGCGGTTCAATTCGGAGAATACAATTCTCCGTAATTGCTCCATACTATCGGAAATTTAAAAAATAAGACTTCAAAATTGCTCCAAATTTTTGATTCGGGACAGTTCGGAGATTAAAAATTTTAGTTCAATTCAATTCGGAGATCAATTTTTTTCCGAATTAGAAATTTCAGTTCAATTCGGTTCGGATATCGATTCTTTTCTAAATTAAATAAATAAATATATATATATATTTCAAATCAAATTATTAAACTACAAACCATTTCATAATTTTATTATAAAATTAAATAATTTTAATAGTTTTATTTATTATTATTTTTTATTATAAAAATTTTATTAACATATATACAATATACTCTAATATACCATACAATTATTAAATACTTTTATGAAAATATTTATATAAATAACATATGTCATAGAATAATAATAATAACCCCATAACTATTAAAAAGTATATTACATTAGAATTTTATTATTGAAGATAAATTTAAATTTTTCAACATAAATTATATTATAATATTTTAAAATACTATTTACTAATTTAATATTTATTTTATTGTGATTTAAAATAATTTAATTAATG
>CATIWO010030207.1:0-14581 GCA_949673435.1 Macaranga tanarius | reverse complement strand
AAATGTGGTTTCATATACAGTAGCTGTTGAACAATGGGGTAACAATATACATATAGGTATATTTCATTTTGATGCAAAAATGGCTTCTAAATCTTTGTATAATCCGCTTGCTTTCAACTTGAAATCTGATGAATCATTGTTAGATGATTCTCCACTGCTTTTGGTTGCCCAAAATCCACTCCATTTAGTGCGGCTTGTTGAAGGGTCAGATGGAGTAGTCCCACTTTTTTCTTTAGTAGTGAAGCTTGCCTTTGCCATTTCTCTTAGCTGTTTTGGCCATGGTTTATCAGGAGTACTCGAGGTCCTGCTTCCTGAGCTTTTGTTTCTATCAGCAGAAGAACCAGTTTCTCCCCCAGTTTCTCTATCTTGCTGTTGATTCCTTGGCAGTCTGCATTCCAGGTTTCCGCTCAATCTCTGTGGAGTGAACAACAATAGAAATCCAATTGATGCAACTTTTAAACCTGTCGAGAACGAATTCTCTGCAGGGTCCAGCTGCTTTGTCTGTCTATACAATGCATACCATTCATTGATCATCATCGCCAAGAAACCAATCAAAAACAGCACAATCATGAGTACTCCAACTCTAGTTTCACCCCTGGTTGTTAGTTCCTTTTCCAAGAGCACAAAACAAGCAGCAAACACACCAACTTGCGTCGAAATAGCGATGATTTCAACCAGCTGAACTTTGTTCTTGATAAAAGGCTTCTTAAGAACAAGGAAAAAAAGCTGAAAGGAGGTGATGCACAATAAGATAATTGATGGAGTCTTGGAGGACCAGTTATTTAAGTAGGCACCGGCAACAATTCCTAAAGAAACTCTCTTGATCGTCTCAAGCAATGTGTAGTATATTCTAAGTATTCCAAAAAGTTTCTGAATACATGGTGCTTCAGCATCTTCTGTTTCATCATCAGATGCAATGATCTGATCCCTTCGCTTGCTTGGAGTGCCTACAGAAATCTGTGAGAGCATGTACTTAGGTGGGCCTCTCAGGTCTTCAAACAAAGCACCGAACATGGTTAGATAGATGCAGTTAGCTTGGTTTTTCCATGTCCACTGACCTCTTTTACCAGGACCTAAAGATACTCTAATGATTTCTTGATACCAGTGAAATGTTTGGCCTTCCTGGTGGACTTCCTTGTACTGAAGTAGCTTCCCAAATGTGATTCCTACGGAGAGGAACATGAACAAGGCCAAAACCAAAAATCCAACGACACCTAACAGCAGGATGCCAACGACAATGCCCGACGAAGTTCCACCTTCAACAGAATAACAAGATGTTTAGTTTCAAATTCTATGAAATATTAATGTAATATCATAAATCAATTCTGGTAATGAGTGCTAGGTGCTGATTACATTGAACCATTATCATCATTTCAAAAATGTACTGAAATGCTGGATCTTTTTGCTATCTTCAGTTATTGCAAAATAGTGGATCAGCAGAAAAAGAGCCACACGGTCAACCAATTTCATTACTAGATATTAACTCATAGGTGACCAACACCTTGCAATGTATTATAGCATGTGGCTATATTATCAAGAATGATTAGAAAATGTTGCAGGTAACTTAACAGAACATGCTCAAAGATGAATAAGCAAGGTACCTCTAACAATAGCAGCGGAGGCCTCAGAAATACATGGCAACGCAAGAATTATGAGGAATATCTCGAATCTTGGAAATGTTAATGCTCCATAAACCACCCTCAGCTTTTCAGAGTTTTTCTTCCTGTACTTCAGAATAAAAAAGAGTAGAGTGTGTAACAGTAAGAAACCGCCACCAACTATAGCCAACCAGAACATGGTTCTGCCAAAAACCCTCCACCTACAAGAATTGAAAGTACGATGTCAGACTAACACAACAAATCATCTTTCAGCAGCACTAGAACCCTAGAAGGCTCAATTAATCTTATGATGAATGAAAATACAGAGCAAGGTGTTAAGCATCCACATTTAACTGCCTGTGGCTGTGGCCATAACCGCCAGTATGTAATAACGAGAGATAGCAGAAATACCTGGATATTATTGAATGCAATAGCATATGGATAACAACTTTACTTTTGGTTAAACATTTAGCTATTGCTCTTTACTATAATTCAATTGCTCTGAAGTTATCTTCATTTGGTCTTCAAATTTTTCTCGTGTGTCATGGCATGTAAAGAGTAACTGGAATGAATGCAAAAAACCACAAGTCCTCACCCATTTGAATACTGTGGTTCGTAAATATGTTCTGCTTCTGGCTTCATATTTTGGCTCTGAAAAAAGCAAGAACAATGGACTCTACCATTTAAACAAAATCCACATCTATTTGAAGTTGAAAGCAAATGAGAAAAAACTGAGTCATAGAACAAATGAATGCAGACCTCAAAAAATGATCTGTACTCCATTGGAGTGAGTGGCAATCCATATACCATAGCTGCAGTTTCCGACCCGTCTTCTTCCAATTGCGGACTCAGGGAATTTTCTGAATCATGAATATAGAAAACATAGGAATGTGAAGCAGCAGAGGAATTTGAACCCAACATGATCGGGTGAATACCCCCAGTCTCCCATGGGAGACTGAAATAGGGAATGCTCCATTGTAAACCTCTTGCAAACTCATAATATTCAACTGGCAGCGTAACAGCCAACCATCTAGACAGTGCAAACACCTGAATGTAGCACGCAATTCTCTGTAAAAAAATGGTATGAGATACTCTTAGTCTTATGATGACGACAATGATAAAAAAAAAAAACTTATTAGATTTAATTAATACACTTTGTAGTAATAGGACTCGTAGTCGAAGGACACATTTATATGTCATAAAATTTTTGCAACTGAAATCTATATTTGATTGAACATTGACTTAAATCATAAAACATATGAGATTAGAAGTACAGAATATCAGGAAGTAGCTAAGCAATGACTTTTTGTAAGTTAACTGTCATACAAAAAGGTTCCTTGTAGGATCTGCAGTCAGCAAAGATGTTGGTCTTGAAAATGCACCAACAGACTGAAGGGTTGCTGTTGACACCGTGAGCAGTCCAGCAGCCAAACATGTTGCCACGAAAATAGCAGTTGCAATAGCCGAAATCACATAAGATATTGTAGGTACACAATCTGAATGTGTATTGTAAAATATAGATCAGAAAATCTCCAGAAACGAAGGAAGACACCAAAAACTTTACATCACACAGCTTAAATCAGTGGAAGTAAAAAGTGAAAAACATGATCCTTACAGTGTCTCACTTGTAGAATGTTAGATGGTAGATTTTTGTTTCCAGTAACATCTCCAGTTACATTTTGAGGAACATTAACAGAAACAATACCATCATCAGCATGTATCTGAACGATGTATTTGCTCCTACTTATTTCATGGAAGCTGCATTCCATTAAAATCAATACGTCAAACGTCATAAAGAAACATGATAAAAATTTGAAGTTTTCTAATTGCCCTGTGTGTGCAAGTGTAGATCTAAGTGCTTATTTATTGTATAGCACACGTATATATTGGTATTGTATCCTTGCCTCTGCAAATGGCCCCCCGAGATAGATAAAGAGGAAGAGTTGAAGCCGAATACAGGCTTCATGAACCGTATTGACACCGGGATGCTGTGTTCCTTCGTCCTTGAAGTAGACATTGTACTCAGTCTCACAGCAGGCCTTTGAGAATCTAAAATATAATATCATATAAATATCAGGAGGGTAGTACAATAAATAAAAGTATAATTAAAAAGAAAAAACTTATTGTCAATTTTTGTTCATAATTTCAAAAGGAACAGCAAGGAATCTGAAAACAAAATCACAGAACACAATGCTTTGTTTTCCTTCTTTTGACCTCTTCTTAATTTAGTAGGTCATACCATAAAGGAAAGTAACTGGAGCAATTGGAGAAATGGAAGTTCCTGATCTGCTTATTATAGAGCTTGAATAAAAGCCTATTGTGATGATAGCAATGCTAGATACATTCACCACCTGAAAGAGGACAACGTGAATGAAGTGAGGACTAAAAATCACAAAGAAAAATTAGAGAATAGTCAAATGAGCATTTTAAAAAAAAAAAAAAGCACAATAACTCTACACACCTACTAACCTGAAAGCCAAATCTGCGGTTCCCAAGATTTTCTCCATTTATAGGAACAAGTCGACCCTCACTGACATTAAGAGAATCTTGAATTTCGGTAGAGGAATTGACAACAGGTGCTGAAAAGTACAAGTACACCTTTAACTTGTCATAGTTATTTGTTGCTTGCACAGTTCTAGTTTGGTTATCAAGCTGAAGTAGCTTTTCAGGAATGTGAATTCTCAGGTCAACAAACACGCTTCTTCTATCTGCAGATATAAACCAACAATTAAATGAAATGGAATGAGAAAACATTGACATCATAAATTTGTTTAATCCACTAGGATACCCTCAAGTTCAAAAAGAAGCTGCTTCAACCATCAGCATTGTACATAAAATAAAGAAGATCACTATGTACAAAGCATGCAAAGTTTTAACATGTCACTGTAAAACATCTATGTGCTATTATTTAGCAGAGGAGATCTTGAGAAACTAAGACATCAAAATTTGTATTGAGATCACAATGAAAAAAACATCGAGAGAATATCCCTGTTTGCTATAGATATAGTGTGGATATAGTTTTAGTTTAACAACATGAGGAGAAACAACTAAACTCACCCAAATGCACATAGAAACTAGAATTTGCTGCTCTTGTAAAACTGTTTCCGGCTGTGTCTGTACAGAAATTCTTATCCATGACCAGTATCACTCGTCCATACTGAACAGTAGGTGATAAATCTACCAGCAGTGAATATTTGAGGTTTGGTTGCAGAATAGTCAGTGAAGATGGTATTACTTTGCCAGCACCATAGACCAGCAGCTGTTGAGAGATTAAGCAACAATCTATAAGAAACTACTTATTTCAATCAATAGCATATGAATTAGAAAAGAGTTTATGCTGAGATATTGACTTTATTTGCACCATTTGTTCATATCAACGCATGTTTATTAATCATCAGATACAAACTCCAAGAAAGCCAGTATTATAACAAAAAAAAAAAATCACAAGAAGATACATTTTAACTAGAACCATACTTAAAATGTATGACAGATTAGAAGAATCTCTTATTGCAAGTCCACAATTATGAGTACCATGCACCAGCCACATAAAAATGTATAAAATCATTCAGAGCATGGATACATTTTCTCTGGCACCACCTACTCACGTTGCACGCGCTCACAGATGAACATCCAAAACCCCCTCCACCAGTGCAGGGTTCAGTGAAAGAAATATTTACAGAAACATTTTGAGCATTTGTAAAAGATGTTGCTGCAGTTACATAAGCTGTTGGGGGGACAGTATCTGCACAGGAAATGCATCGGTAACATTAGACTGACTCTTAGAATAAGCACAATTTCCAACAGATACAATCCCAAATTTACAAGGAACCATATGCTCAATTTCTTCAGGCTTGTTAATTTCATACACCTAACATTCTCTAAAAACCAGGTTATTTTCTGCAGACACTTGAATTGTGCATAAAAAAGAAGGCTAGGGAAAGTTTCTTAACCAACAGTCCAGTTATAAGTAGCACAGCCAGCTCCTTGAGACCCATTGATGCAGACCTCAAATGTATGATTTCCATCTTGCAAGCCGTCGTATAAAACTTCCTTAGCTCCGCAATCAGATGCATTGCCATCATCCAGCTACATGCATTAAGTTTATTTTTTTAAAAAAAATAAACAAATGAAAAGAAATTAGCCCCCTCCATTGTGTTACTTGGCAGAAACAAGAAAACTGGAAATTAAAGAAAACCTGAGTTTGAACCTTTTGTTCCGTTAGATGACAGAGTTACAGAGCACATTTTTATATTATGAGAAGTGCATTCACGAGAATGGAGTTTCATTAATTAGCACAAATAAAGACATAATAATGTAACAGAAAAGTCCCCAGAAATAGATTCATGGAAAGAACTACAGCCTCACTAAAATCAAACACTAACCATAATTACAAGAAGAATGTAGTACAAATTATCAGAATGCAGTCATTTGAAGCAGAGAGACAAAACATAAAAGAGCAAAAAAATTTCAGCAACTATAACAGAAGCAGTAAATAATAGTACATAAGCTAAGCTAACCTTACAACTTATGGTACAATTTGTGCAAGAATTCACACTCCCACCCACCAAAACTTCAAAAGCAAATATGGTTTTGTTTAAATGAGAGAATGCATGGGGAGCTTTCAAGAACTTAACAGATACCTCTGTGTCATCACAGAAGGCTCTAAAGAACAGAAGGGAAAATACCCAACAAAGCAAAACAGTGCATAAAAGCTTTAGCACACCCATTACTGTATACACTCTAAACCATGTACACCCAAAACCCTGTCAACAATCTACACAAAAAATGGAGACTTTCTTTTTTGTTTTTGGAATGTCAGAGAACAGAACAAGGACTAAGACATTGCATGGAAGTGGGTGTGGATAAAATGTGGTAAATAAGGAAAAGAGATAAAGGATTAGAAGAAGGGTATTAGTGGTTGATGAAGGTTTGAGCTGTTTTACATGAAACTGACAGTAGAGAAGCAGAGTGTTTTATGAAGATAAGGGGAGGAAAAGAGAGAGAATTTGCATTTGTAATTTAAAAAGAGACAGATCATTCTGTAGTATGTTTTGGATTTGGAGGTGTAGTTTTTGTCAGGGACTGAACATCTCCATCAAAGTAGAATCTATTGAAAATTTTGGCTCCTGTTCCTGTCTATCCTGCCCCCTATTCTCGTCTGACAAATACTCCATCTCAGTTTTTGAAAAAAAAAAAAAATGCTTAACTTCATATATTTTTAAATTGGTTAATGATAAATAAATTTTTTCCTCTTAATTTTCTTTTAAATTTTTTAATTAAACATAATGTTTTTAGAAATTTAACTACTATTTTAACCCACAAAATATTATTTATTTTGTTAAAAATTTTAAAATAAAAAATCATTTATTTTGAAACTGATGATATTAGCATGATTTTGAGGCTCTAGAAATGATTTTATACTTTTCAATGATTTATGTTGAGAAAATTGGCCAACATAAAATTATTTGACTGACCAATGTACAATAATTTTTTTTTTCAATCGTAATTTTCTCACAAAGGAGGAGAGAAGGGAGGTAAAAAATCAATATTTGTTCTCCATATATAATATTTATATCTTTTATCACTTGAGTTATACATGGGGAGACATACAATAAAATTATATAGACATACAATAAAATATATATATATGTATATAATACTAAATTCGAAGGTATCAACTGAATTATTTGAAAGAAACTTCAATTCATCCAAGTGGGATTGTGTTGTGCGTATTAGCCTGTCTCTAGGCGTTGCATAACTTTGGACCATAACTAATCAAAACTAACTTCTTTCATATAATTAGTCCAGATGTTCCCATGTCTTCCAGAATCTCAAAATATGTATGCCCATTCCACCTACTATGGTCACATGTAGGCTAAAGTTGTTTCTTGTTTATGATACCCTCTTGCCTTGAAGAGGGAACCATGTCTATGATGCTCACCCATTTGTAGGAACATCGTGAATAGCTTATGATTTCTGTTTCCATGTGCATTTGCCTGTACTCATGTGTAGAGTCCATTTTCCTAGTGTATATTGTTGCAAAATTAACAATCAAGTTTGTAGTTAAAATCTACATGGAAAAGCACATGAAAAAAAATAAGTAGTAATTAGATTTGAGCTTTTGCTTGAATTAGGATATATGAAAAGGGGTAACACTATAAATTACCTTATAAATATTGATGAATTGTATAATATTATTTCTTTTTTAAAAAATTTAGAGATGCTTCAGTCTACCAAATAAAAAGTTATACATTTTAGTATAAATAGATTTACTAACAAAAGATATTTCTTCATAAAATATATAAAATAGATACAAGGGAATAGAGAGAATATAAAATAAATTATCAAATCATTTTCTTCCCATCATTCTTAATGCTACATCATGAGTCATGACATTTAAAAAAAATCCCAAAGGAATACATTTTTTTCCACTCTTTAATGCTTTCAGCCAAAATCATTTGACGTTTTCCCTAGAAACAATTCCAACTGAAATTCCATTGTCCAGATTGGTTTGTGGACAAAAAGTTGTCTTGTTTTATTACTTACTACAGTCACTAAAAAGTGCTTCTTAAATATCAAGATTAATACATCTGAACTAAAAAGTGTAATGGTGCAGTCAATTTCATTCTTCCAGGATTCTACAGGAAATAAATAAATAATTAAAAAATTACAGAAAATAAATTTTTTAAAATTACTAAAAGCATAATTAAAGGAAGGAGAAGAAGAAGAAAACACTTCACATGCATGTGCAGCTTCCATGGACACATACCATGTTGTTGATCTACTATAGTTTATTTTTTATCTCATATATTTTAGTGAAAAATTTTGTATGGATTCATAGCAGATTCGATCCAACAACTCCACTAAGGTAAATCATACAACTCAATTATTCAAAGTTTTTATTGTTTTTTGCCTTAATCATTTAATTTAAACAATGAAGCAGAAGCCAAGATTCAATTTTTTCAATCAAAATATATGGTACTTCAACTGAGTCTGAGAAGGAGGGGTGGGACCTCTATGACAATGCATAGACCATTGATCAGTTAATGCTAAACCTGAAAATAATTCAATGAATGGCCTGGAAGGTTTTTTTTTTTTTATCAGTTGAGTGGTATAGGACCCACAGAAGTAGAAAAAAAATACATATACATAGCCAAGACAGAGAGATGATTGATCTTAATCAATTCTTGTGGCAAAAAATGCAGTGGTGGGCTGTAAGATAAAACTCGTGTCTTCAAAGCTCAGCCTCAAAAACATTATCTTCTCAGCCAGTAAGAGTATCCCCTGTGTACCAGGAAAACAGAATCAAGAGGGGACAAAAATTTTAATATTAAAAGCACAAATTGGAAGCAAAATTGAGAAATGTACTGTAATAACAAAGGAAAGCATGAGCTGGCCTCAACCACAGGTCCACTGCAATAAATCCATGTTTTTAGGGACAAAAGGTGTAACAAGAAAACAGTGAAAAGTCAAATCTCAGGGCTCAAGCACTATATGCAGCAGCCATAAATTTCACATGATCTCCATTAATGTTAAAAGATTGTTAGAATAAATTATCATGTTGATATTTTTAAAACTTGATATATTTTAGTAGTTGATCTTTAATTACAAATTAATCATTTTAACATTTCAAAATTTTGAGCCGTAAACAAATCAAACTGTTTGTAAGCTATAAACAAATTAAACTGCTTGTAAACTTGATTCAATAGAAATTCATTTGAATTCGTATATTATAACTCGTTTAATAAATGAGCCGAGCGCAAGCTATACAAAGTTCAGCTCATGAAATTTGTGAACAAACTCGAATAAAAATTCGCGAATTGACTTATAATTTTAATGTATTAATAATTTGATTTTTGAAATATAATATATAAATTTTTATTCATAATACATTTAAAAAAATTAAAAATATATTTTTAAAATAAAATCATACTTTTTATTAAATATATTTTAATTTATCTAGTAAATAATTTATTTTAAATTTTGTGCATAAATAATTTTTATTTATAGTTTATATTTTTTAAAAATTATTTTAGACTCATTTAAATTTGTTTAAACTCATGAACAACTCGTAAACAACAAGTGACATAGTGAGTTCAGCTCATTTATAAACAAACCAACTCCAAACTAGCCAAATCTCAATTTGACTAAAGAGGTGTAACTAAACTGATGAGTGGCTCGGTGTTCGTCTCGTTAAAAATTCGTTCGAACTCGTTTAATAAATAAATCGAGATCAAACTATGCAAAGTTCAATTCGTAAAACTCGCTAACAAGCTGAAATAAAAGCTCGTGAGTCAGTTCGTAATTTTAATATATTAATAATTTAATTTTAGATATACAATATATAAATTTTTATTAATTTAAATATTTTAAAAAAATATTATTAAAAAAATCACAATTTTATAATAAATAATTTATTTTAAATTATTTTAATGAATAGTTTAAAGTTATACATTGTATTTTTAGAAATATTTTTAGCTTATTTAAGCTCGTTTAAACTCGTGAACAGCTCGCGAACACTTAGCGGCCTAATGAGTTCGGCTTGAGTTCGGCTCGTTTATAAATGAACCAAGCCTGAGCCAGCCAAAACTCGGCTCGGCTCGGCTCATTTACACCCTATGAATGCATCAGAAGTAGGTATGAGCTTGCTACTCACTTTGCTAGTACATGAGCATCTGAACATTTACTGCTTTAATGTTGCTCTCTTTCTGCTTGTATTTGAGCTCTATTTTAATTATATTTCACTTGCTTTACCCATAATTGACCATAAAGAGGAGAAAGCATGGCCTAAGGGGAAGATAGCAGTAATAGTTTTGGTGTCCATGGTCATTGTGCTGCTTATGATCATCTTTTACATCAAGAAATGGAAGGCAAAATCCATAGGTAAATTTTTGAACTTGTTTTGCTTCCATTAGATACGATGATTTGGTCTAATTCGATTCTCACATTAGGCAACGTCGCAACCTTTCAGATCAAACAGATAACAGGACGTAAAATTTTCAAAGCAACAAAAGGCAAAATGAAGACATGGAGCTACCATTGTTTGAGTTATCAGCCATAGTTACTGCAACCAATAACTTCTCAATTGACAATAAGATAGGAAAAGGTGGTTTTGGACCTGTCTACTGGGTAATTAAACTTAGTCTCCATAACAACTAAGCACTTCAAAGAATAGCCGAACATTTGACAAATGCAGATTTTTCCAGGGCACACTAATAGATTCTTGGTTGTTGCATTGAAGGAGAGGAGAAAAAGCTGGTTTATGAGTTCATGCCAAACAGAACCCTGGACTCATTCATTTTCGGTTCGCATGTATATCAATCGTGCATTTTAGTTGATATAATAAAAACTTTGTGATAAATTCTTCATTCATGCATTCTTAATGCCATCAATTTGTTCATTTTCGATGATCACAGATCAGACAAGAAGTACAATTCTAAACTGGGACAAGCGGTATGGCATGTCTGTGGGATTGCTAGAGCCCTGCTGTATCTGCATCAAGATTCAAGATTGAGGATTATACATAGAGATCAAAAGGCGAGTAACATTTTGGAGGTGAGCAGACTGAAGAAACCTGAAAATTCAAGATTGAGGATTACTGAATGAAATGAACCCGAAAATTTCAGATTTCGGCATGGCGAAAACTTTTGGAGGTGGACTGAAGGAAACAAAAATAGAGCGGTTGGAACTTTGGGAGTATTGCATCTGCACACCAAGCTTTTATAGTTTACTTCATTTTGAAGTTAATTAATAAGTTTCTTGAAATTGTTCTGCGGTGGCTATATGGCACCAAAATATGCTACTGATGGGTTATTTTCACTCAAATCTGATGTTTTTAGCTTTGGGATACTTGTTTTGGAGATTATAAGTGGGAAGAGAAGCAGAGGAGTTTTTCATCCAAATACTACTCAGAACCTCATTGGACATGCAAGTCTACTACCTAGATTTATTCTTTACTTTTTTTTAATCTTTCTGTTAATTCGTTTAATGGGGTTGAAACTCGAGACCTCACAGTTCTGGAGACGACTCAAGAGCCCACTAAGCTATAGCTCATTAGTAGTCTTTTCCAATATGCTAAGCAATGTATTGCATTAAATTAATGGTATTCATGTGCTTTAGGCATGAAAATTGTGGAAAGAAGGCAATTCATTGGAGTTGCTTGATTCAGTATTAGGAGATTCATGCCATGTACCTCAAGTGATGCGATGCTTCCCTATTAGCCTGTTATGTATACAACAGCATGCTGAGGACAGGCCAAGCATGGGATCTATAGTTTTGGTGTTGGGTAGTGAGATTTCATTGCCTGAGCCCAAAGAACCTAGATTTTTTAAGGCAAAGGTTCACTTGAAGCAGAATCTTCTTGGAGCAAGATTGAATCATCTTCTACTAATGTCATGTCATTCTCATTTCTGGAGGCCCGATAGATGATCATTTGATGGCATGCCTTCATCAACACATTTGGAACTTATAGTTTAGTTTGGTTAATTACCTGATAAATACATCTGATCAAGAGATGGAACATAAATTTTCGCAACTTTTTTGAGAATTTTGTTCATGTAAGTAGTCATCATTAAACTTTAGTTTTAATTAAAATTAACATCATTTACCAAAGCCTGAGCCCAACATGATAACATTTTCTCAACTTCAGTATCTTCTAACCTTTATAGGACTAAAGGTCAAATTGCCCCTATAATTTTAACATATATATATATATATATATATATATATATATATATATATATGTATTTGGGTTATTTATAAAAAAAATGCATGAACTTTGGCGCTTTTTGCAATTTAATCATGAACTTTCAATTTTGGCAATTTTATGCACAAACTTTTTTATTTTTGCAATTCAATGCACTGGTTGAAAATCCGGTGAAATCTTGCTGACGTGGCCACCGGAAAATCTGAGTCAGTCCACGATCTGAGTCAGTCCACGTAGGCGCCACATCAAAATGTATCTTTTTGATAATTTTTAAAACAATGCACAAACTTTGATATTTTTTGCAATTTTATCATGAACTATTAATTTTTTTGCAAATTGATGCGTGTGTGTATATATATATATAGTTTAATGTATATTTTTTCAATTAATACATGTAGAACGATTATATAAGCAATTTGAGTTCAAAATTAAATTTTTTATTTAAAAACTATTAATGATGTTTATTATTATTTTAATTCAATTGTTATATTTAAATTAATATTTATTTTATTATTTTGATTTAAATTATTATTTAAAATTAATTTAATTAGTTGAAATTTTTATTTAATTAATGTAACTTTAATAGTAATTTTTATAGTATTTATTATATTAACATTTTTATATGATTATAAAATCATAATATTTTCTAAAATATAAAACAAATTAATTAAATTCTAAAATATTGAATGATATTTTTCAAAAATTTAAGAACTCAAATATAAAATTTTAGAAAATTACTATTTATTATTAATTTAATTAAATAAAAAATAAAATTTAAACTACTTAAATTATTTTATAAATAATAACTTAACTCAAAGTAATAAAATAAGTATCAATTTGCATGTAACAATTGAAATAAAATAATAATTAACAAAATTTTTAATTTTTAATTAAAAAATTTAATTTTGAACTCTCATTGTTTAAATAATCATTTTATATGTATTAATTCAAAATGTATAAATTTGAGCATTAATTTGTCAAAAAATTAATAGTTCATGATTAAATTACAAAAAATATCAAAGTTTATGCATTGTTTTGCAAATTATCAAAAAGATTCATTTTGACGTGGCGCCTACGTGGACTAACTCAAATTTTTCGGTTGCCACGTCATCAAGTTTTCACCGGATTTTCAACCGGTGCATAGAATTGCAAAAATAAAAAAATTTGTGCATAAAATTGCCAAAATTGAAAGTTCATAATTAAATTGCCAAAAGCGCTAAAGTTCATGCATTTTTTTATAAATAACCCTATGTATTTTTGTGATTAAAGTAAAAGTTTGGGTTTTATTTTGATAAATTATTTTTCAGTAAGGGACTAAGTTAATAAATTTTCACTCTTAATATAATATTTATTTATTTAATTTTACAAACCAATTTTTTCTTTTTCTTTCCTTCTTACTTCTTCTTTTTCTTTCCTTTTCTTCTTTCTTCCTCCCCTGCAGCCGACTCACCCACCTGCCGCCACCACCTTTAACTCCACCACTACGACAGCAGCTCCTCGTCATCGTCAGTTCCGGCCAGCAGCAGCAGCCTCTCCCATTTCTTCTTCTTCTCCGTTTTGTTAAAGTTGTCAAGAAGAGAGGAGCAGCCGGTTGCGGCTACCACCACCGTCCGCCTCATCCGCCGTTGCAGTTGGGTTCGCCAGCCTCAGGTGGTCCTTTCCCCTCCATCCTTGCTTCTGATAGTCGCCGGCAACCACCTCAATTAGAAGTAATTGTGTTTTTAGGTTTTGATGTTTAAAGCTTCGATTTTGTATTATAGAGTAAGAATTAGACCTTAGTGTAGTTGGATAAAATGGAATTGGTGTTGAGATCTTTCTGCTGATGTAGGATGTGCATTTTTTCGTCGCCGACAGAATATTCCGGTAACGGTGACGGAATATTTCGGCAGTGATCAGAAGTTAATTGTATTTTTAATAAATTTTAAAGATGATGTGGATTAATGTTTGTTTACATGATTTTGTCAAATTTCCTTTAGATTGTGAATTAAAAATCTCGGAAGGTTTAGGCCGAGTAATGTCGGTTAGGGGTGAGCAAAAGTCGGTTCGGTTCGGTTCAAAAATGACTAAAACTGAATTGAACCAAACCTATATCGGTTCGGTGTAAAAAATTCTTAAAACCAAATTGAACCGAACCAAACTTTTTTGGTTCGGTTCGGTTATTTTTTCTTTTTTTAATATTCTTTTCACTTTTTAATTTTAAAGTTATTTTATTTATGTAATTTTACAATATTCTAATAAGATTTATAAGATATATTAATGTTAATTTTTTATACTTATT
>CATIWO010030202.1:0-41663 GCA_949673435.1 Macaranga tanarius | reverse complement strand
GTCAACTTTCTTGATTTGTAGTTTCAAACAATTTAGCACTTTGATAGTATCATGTAACGGTAATGTTGTTCAAAGGATATGAAAAATGGAGTATAGAGTTGGACCTATGAGCCAATTAAACCAAGATTTAATAGATTAGGAAAGCGATCTTATATATTATATTTTTTTAACAGAGGAAAAAAGATTTTATATTTGCATAAATTCACAGATTTATGTTAATAAAATAATTAAAGATCTTTTAAATAGCAAATTTGATAAAATTGGGAGTCAAACGTACTAGATTAAGACATGATTTTGTTTTGGCTGGATAAGAGATAGATGGGTGGCGGGTCTTGACTCTTTGAACTTTTTGATCATTAGGTTTGGAATCATCTAGGGCAATTATATTTTAAATCTTGGAGCTGAAAATGTTGACCATACTAGAGTAAGATATATAATAGAATATGGGAATAGGGTCAAATTCAATTATTCACCAAGGAAATATTATATATTATCCCTTTAGCTTGGGATACTGATATTACAATGGGCAATTTCAACTATTTAGTCTGATAGCTGTAATACTACAACCACATGAGTATTCTACCCATGGTTGCAATTTTATGCTGCAAAGACTACGCTTCAGTACCGACAGTTTCTGGGGAGATTAGTGTCTTCTTCTGGATGAATTTACAAAAATTACATGACAACAACCGATAAGAATAGCAACGTATCCAGTACTTGCAGCTACTAGATAAGGCGAAGTGCACTGTAATTTTGCTGAAGAAAATATTTATATTGATGGGATGGTATACTAGCACGCCCCCGGAATAAAGCATCATCATTTTACACCAAAACTGACGCACTAATGTTCATCGTCTGCTCTTATCTGCGCCGATTGTGAGGTGCTCGAAGCTCCGTAGTTGATCATTTTTATTGTCTCTTGCGGCAGTACCATGGGAGACTTTGGACTTGGCTCCAGAATGGATTCTATGAGTGGTAGACAGACGACTGCTATTTGAGAACAGCCAGCTTGACCGACTCTCACTGCCTGCTACAGTGAAGCTTAGCCTGCTGCTTGAAGCAACAGCCTTCTTTGATATGCTGCCATTGCGGGAAGTGCGGCCTCTTTCTGAGCTAGGTCGCTGAAAAAGATGAAGGAACATCACAGCTATATTTAGCACCACATACGAGGAAGAAATTGGCAGAGTAGAATAGCTTTTCCAAGTTCTGATGCTAGACCACTAGCCAAGGTAAAACATTTTATAAATTCCATTACTTACTGTATCCTTAGATGATGATGCATCCTCTGATGCCCTATTCTTCATGCGATCACCATGCTGTCCAACACCAGAAGCAAGTCTTCTAGTGAATGCTTCAAGTGCGCCTGAAGATCTATCACGAGCCTCATGTCCCACTAAGAAACACATAAGACACAACAGGATGGACTTTATTTTCCCAAAACATGGAAAGGGAAGTAGGGTTGCCTGAATACAACCCAAAAATCAATAGACAAAGCTATTTCAACCCTTTGCTTGACTCTAAAGTATCTGTATCAAACATGGATACTCGGACATGGGTAAGACAAGTAAACACTCAAGTAACTGGAAAGTCCATGAAATCTTGAAAAAATTGAGTAACAGGACACACTCACACTAGATATTCATAACAAGTCCTGAAGCAATATAGGTCCAAAGCAACAGAATATCAAGGACCACTCTAGCAGCCTATAACAAGAAGTTGACTCAGAAATCAAGACTATATCACTTCAACAAAGCAATGCTGTCTTGAAAAGCTCACATATATCAGTAACACACAGGCCTAACATTCCTCTCTACACCTTCCTATCTTGAAAAGGAACACACCTGGACCTGGAGACTTTTCTGTTTGTTCAAAAGATTGCCGAGGTTTTAAACCAACTTTCCCTCTAGACTGCTGAAACAGACAGAAGAAGCATAATGAATACAAAATGAGAAGAAATCTGAAATAAAGTTGCAACAAGAGCTGACCCGTTGTCTGGAACTGGAACCAATGTGAGGATACTTCAAGATAGTCCAATCAAAGACGTAATCAAACTGATAACCTGCACAAATAAACCATGTCAACAACCCAACAAGGCCATGCAATTTGTGTTATTATATACCATAGACAACATTTGTAGTTCCCACAACATAAGCTGGCAAAACAGAAGCAGCATCTTGCTCACAACAAGTCACCGAGTATACAACAATGATCTTAAATGTTAAGCTTGCAATAGTAATAAATAAATAAATAGACAATGGATTTTGCAAGGATAAGCTTCCTTGCTTGTGCCAATCTGAAATATGAAAAGAACTCAAAAGTAAGAAACAATATTCTCCCTTTCTTACCTTCTCGAACAAATAAGTCACGGAAAAGCCTTTTCAAATAGGAATAATCAGGTTTGTCTTCAAAACGCAATGATCTGCAGTAATGGAAGAATGATATGAACTCTGATGGATATGTTTTGCAAAGAACCTGTAAAGATTTTTCCAATTATTATGATTTTTGTGGTTTCTCAACTAGAATAGCAAGAAGACAAAATATAAATATCATTTCCATTGTACCAAAAGAAAAAAAAAGAAACTACTATGAATCAGACTGATAAAAACAACATTGTCATGACACCAGTCCACAATTAGGTACTGAAACAACTGAAATCATTTACAATAGGCAAAATTAAAAACTGCTACAAGTAACGGCAGGTTAAAATATATATTACCTCAACAGGAGTTAACATCTTCTTTTCACTTATTTTATCATACTTCTGCTTTTTTGTTCCTGCTTTAAGGCCCTGCCAGGGAAGGCTGACACCAGTGGCAGACAAACTTAGTGGATGCACCAAATAAACCGCCTCTCATTGTTCAATACAAAATACTAAAAAAGGAAAATTAAACAATGCTAGCATGACAGCTATAATAATTTTCAACCTTCCCCTTAGGAAATACATGAGAACATAACCAAGAGATTCCAAGTCATCTCTCCTGCTTTGTTCTGCAGACAAAACAAAACAATTATTAAAATGGACGAGATGCACAAAAAAGTAATCTGAATTCTTTGTCAATTAATTAGCATTTAATAACTAACATAGTATTCTACTCACCAACTCCAAGGTGAGTGTTCACACTAGCATATCG
This sequence comes from Macaranga tanarius, assembly GCA_949673435.1. Classification (NCBI taxonomy): domain Eukaryota; kingdom Viridiplantae; phylum Streptophyta; class Magnoliopsida; order Malpighiales; family Euphorbiaceae; genus Macaranga; species Macaranga tanarius. The sequence continues at coordinate 38,532 of CATIWO010030202.1, read as the reverse complement.
AGCAGTGCCTGTCAAATTCTTATTTTCCCTGTTAAGATGTAGCAGATTCACCAAATGTAAGCAATCCACATATATCCCCAACATAAGATCATGCAAAACAGAATTCAAGTAAACCATTTAAATTTTTCAAAAATAAAATCCTGACGAATGTCGTAAGTCAAAACTAATGCCCTAACTGCTTATGCATGTAAAAAGGGATTATAATGTAAACAAACTCGATGCAAGTGTCATCTGAATTTTTGAACACTGCTTGAATAAAAATAGCCAATCTATCCAAATGCTGAATTTCTATTGTCCTATAGCACTTTCAGGAAGAGTTAGGTTCAAAATAACATGCATGAACAACATATTGCAGCATTGTTTTCCAGTAACTTTTAAAATCACATACATTTGCTAGACGGATAAGTAAGATGACAAGGGTAAACACAAGAAGCTGATGCAAATTTTAAAATATCAAAGAAAGAGAGGGAACAAACACTAGAAAAAGTAAAGCCCCAGGGAATACCTATATGGTATATGCTTATGAGTTTGAAGATCCCTATACTTTTTTGCAAGTCCATAGTCGATAATGTAAACCTGTTGCATGATCAAACCTTAATAAAATCAGAAAATTGCAATGGGAATGAAAATGGTGTAGTTAGGCATTTTTTTTAATTGCAATCATAAACCTTATGAAGTGTATGATAATTCACACTTTTAATAAAGTAGAAAAACTAATGCTCAGCATATTTCTAGAACAATAAATTAAATGTTAACAGTGACATTAGCTTACTTCCACAACTGATTTGATAACAGCACCATGCCACTGTTACCCAACTGCTAAGTATTGTGTAATCTGGTCGTCATGTGACATTTGCCATTAGCACTGGGCATTGGAATATCATAGCAGCACTGCTATTGTTCTAGAAATATGCCGAGCACTTGTTTTTCTACTTTATCAAAAGTGTGAATTATCATACACTTCAAAGGTTTATGATTGCCTTTGTTTTGATATAAGTTTTGTTTTATTTGCACTTAAAAAAAATGCCTATGATATTCCAATGCCCAGTGCTAATTGCAAATGTCACATGACAACCAGATTACACAATACTTATTACATAAATGATATCGTCCAATGTGAATTATAATTATCATGCATTACTTTATCCCTATATTTTGAGGCTTACATATGCATCATACGGCCATTGTTTTATTCATGATGTTCCAAAACAAGGCAAGGAGTGAACTATTTTTTTTCATAGTGCATGCATTGTATGAAAACCGTAAAAGTGAGTAGTAATAAAAGCAATTGCTGCAATTTCACATCATAAAAGGTTTATGAAATTTGAGCTCAGAATTTGAAGGACAATGTTGAGTTCACCGACAATACCATTTGTACATTGGGTCTTGAAAGATTTTTTTAAGGGAAAAGAAAAAAGGAAGGATCAAAATTAACCAAAAAAAAACCCTTCTCCGCTGCACGTTTCAGAAAACATTTCATTCACATCAGTGCATCATGCATGGAAATTTATATCATGATATGCCCTTTAGAATGCACAACTAAATGCCTGAAAAGTACATACCTGATTGGCTTTTCGTCCTAAACCCATTAAAAAGTTGTCAGGCTTTATATCGCGGTGAAGAAAACCCCTTGAATGCATATACTCGACTCTGTTGATCTACAAGCAATTTGAAGATTAGTGAATGAACTTCTACTGGTGGATACTCCTTAGCTAGGCAAAACATTTTCTAAAAAGAGAAGTAAATACAAACCAACTGATCTGCAAGCATCAACACTGTTTTCAAAGAGAACTTTCGATTGCAATAGTTGAATAAGTCCTCAAGGCTTGGGCCTAGAAGGTCAATGACCATGATATTGTATTCACCCTCGACACCAAACCACTTGAGTTGAGGAATCCCCGCTTCATTAGACAGCAAAGTCAGAAAGCTACTCACTCAATTGTAATGGAAAAAAATGCAGTTCCAATGCATTACATCAGCATAGCATATATAAAAATTTGTTCTCAATCCCAGCAAGAGAATAACAACTTACTTCCTCCTTGAAGCAGCATGTATATTTTAGATTCATAGTGAAGCTGAGGATGCTTGGTCCTTGCAGGTTCCTGAACATTAAAAAGAAAAAAAGAATATGTTCAGAGCATAAGAGCATTAAATGTGCTTAACATTGTTGATAAGTTTTCCTTCTATATCAGTGCCACACACACACAACTTAAGCTATGTATGTTTTAATAAAATATGACTTCAGGAAGAAAATTTGACTTCAAATTTTACATGAGAGATGGCAACTAGAAGTGCTTAAAATAAATCATTTATCTTCTCGTTAACCCTTCTCTGAACAAGTTTTCATTGAATCTTATCAAAATGATTAGCAATTAGCAGTGTTCAATCTTAACTGTGCTCCCAATCAGTAGCCCTTCGTGTGCTGCAATTTTATCCAAAAATTTTCCTACAACTTAGATCTTAGGTGACACCATAGGTCACCATATATTTATACTTTCCTCATCAGCATCGCCAATGTCCAAAAAGAACAAGAGCTTATGCCATCTCTTGCAAGTTGCAACTATGCAACAATGACGAAACAGATTAAACAATAACAAACATAGACTTCCAACTCAAAAGCACATTGCATAAAGGAGAACACTTGACCCCAAATTTTCTTATATCCTTTTTGCTTTCAGTGCCAAAGAATTGAAAGATCACAAAAAATTAAAGCACTAAAAATAGAAAAATACAAAACTTGCACTTTCAACCACAATCAAGATTAATGCCATACCAGCTTTACACCAACTTCCTCTCCATTCTGTACATTAACCCCTGCACCAATGAAACCAAAAGCCAACATTAGCTGCTGCCAAAAGAAAATTGCAATTATATTCTCAAAAAAACAAAAATTGCAATTATTTACATATGCATTGATATTAAATAAATAACTAACCAAGATACAGCTCTCCAAAGGATCCACCACCGATCTTTCGACCCATTTTGAACTTACCACCAATTATATTATCCATGATGATAGAACTTTGATTTATAATTTTATGTATACCCAATTAAGGGAGAACCCAAAAAAAAATTTTAAAAAAAAGTTCTTTATGAATATTGCAACACCCAAAATCCAAAATTTCTTTGAGTGGCAAACAAAATTTTCAAAAAAATGATAAAAAAAAAAAATCAAAACCCAGCAATGGAATTGCCCCCCACAAATGAAATAAATGGAGATCAAAACCCTGAGTAACTATATAAAAAAATCATAATTGAAGCACATTTTTTAAGTGTAGAAAAAAACTAAACAAATCAAATCAAATTGTATAATAGTAATAATAATATTGCATCAATGTTTTTGCAGGAAAAAAAAAAAAAAAAGAAAAAAAAGAAAAGAGCTTTGCCAAAAATGATTTCTATTCTTCTTGCATCAAATCAAATAAAAGGGGAAACAAAACAAAAACACTAAAAAAGTGTTGTCTTGTTAAAACAACCTTAAAAACAGTTTCATTGTTTGTTTGGGTTTTTAGATTTTTTTTTTATAATTTTTTTTTCTTTTTATCTATCTATCTTTCCATTTTTTATTTTACACTGTAAATTCTTTTAATAATAATCTCTCTCCTTCTCCAAATTGGCGGTTTGGAAAATGGATATAAGCGCACGTGTGTTCACTATGCTTATTAAAACAAGTTGAATTGCTACCAAGTTACTTGAAACTATAAAAATGTATTCCAATTTATATGTTAAAATTTATTTAATAAATAAGTTGGGTTCAATTTATATAAAGTTTGATTCGTACATAAATTCAAATAAAAATTTACGAGTTAATTTATATTTTAATATATTAATACTTTTATTTAAAATATATAATATATAAATTTTTATCTATAATAAATATAAAATATATGTCATTATGATAAAGTTTTATTAAATATATTTAGTGAATAATTTATTTTAATATTTTTAATAAATAAATTTAATTTATAGTTTATATTTATAAAATTTCTTTAAATCCATTTAGACTCGTTTAAGTTCGTGAAAAGCTTGCAAACACCAAATAACATGATAAGTTTGGTTCAATTATAAATGAACGAAGTTCGAATTAGCCAAAACTCGACTCATTTACATTCCTAAGCTAGATTTGGTTACCCATCCGACCCGAAACTCCACCCAAATATCAAAAAAAATGAATTTTGGAAATTAATTTTTGAGGGGTTATATTGATATTAATTTTTTTTATTTAAACTGATTTTTATTTTTTTTTATATTTGTACACTAAATCACATTAATAAAAAATATTTATTATTATTATTGTTCATTTTAAAATATAGAATATTTTTCATAACTTAAAAGTTAGAAAAATAAAATTTATAATTTTCTCAACTTATTTTTAAAAAGTGTAAATAAAATAAAAAATGAATTTAATTTCAATTGGATACATATATATAACAAAAAAAATTTAAATAAAATTTAATTCAAATAATTAAATCAGTTCTAAATTAGTTAAATTTAAATTTATTACTTAAATATATATTAATGTTTAATATTTTTTATCCATCTAAATATAAAAAATTTACTGTGAAATATTTAAAATATACATAAAATATTTATTATCTATGTTAAATATATATATATATATATATATTCGGATCGGATAGTTATCTGGTTACGACTACTATTTAATTTGGGTTGGGCACCCATTAACATATCCAGTGCTCGCCAATTGTTATTATCTTAAGTGAAAAACAGGAAAATGAATTCTATTGGGGCTCTTTTTTTAATATTCAATTAACTATAGGGACCAAACTGCCATTTGTTTTTAAAATAACTCCAAATTTTGCTCCTCTCTCATTTTCTTGCTCATCAACACTGTAGAAATGAGCCAAAACGAATCGATTTCAACAGGGAAAGGCAATGATTTGTTGAATCAATTCGAGCTAATTTTGGATTCTGATCCTCTAATGTAAGCTACATGATTATTAAGCTGTGCTAATTCTTGTTTATACCCATGAAGGATATAATTTTTTTTTGTTTATGATTAATTTGCACTTTTTGATGCAGTGATGAAGTGGGGTTTATTCATCCATCCCAATTCACCACATTGAATGATGAAGCAAAGGGTAGAGATTTTCACTCAAAAGATGAAATCTTGGGCTCAGAAATTGAAAAAGTTGGTATCTTGGATCATCAAAGCTCAAATTTTTGGAACAGAGAGCATAAGCTAGGGATTTCAGTGCATGCAGTTCTTCCACTGTATAAAGCTGCCAGAGATGCATTTATGAATGCAATTAATCAATCTAAGAGACTTGAGAATTTGTCTCTTGAAGATGATGATTCTTGTAGATTTTCATCTCTTGAATGTGAGGTTATGAAGCATAGTAAAGCTCTTCTATTGTTAAGTTGTGATTTTGGGACTGCTTGGAATTCTAGGTATATGTAATGGGTTCTAATTGAAAAATATATCTCAATCTGAAAGTTACCAACTTTCAAATTTTTTGTTGTAGGATAAACAATTTTTTATTAATTTGCTTGTTCTTTGTATGCATCTCACAGGAAGTTAATTCTGTCAAAGAAGCAATACATGCCAATGTTCATTGAAGAACTTCTCTTGTCAGCTCTTGTTCTTTCTTATTCACCTAAAAGTGAACAAGCTTGGTGCCATAGGTAATATTTATGAAATGTTCTTTCCTTTTCTTAGTTTGATGCTGCTTGATTTTAATTGTTCCAAACTTATGTTTCCATAATGTTTTTGAGTGCAATACCTGATCCTTACATTGTTGACAGGCGATGGGTGATCAAGATGATTGCTGGAAAATGCTCAGCAATTCAAGAGATCATAGAGAAAGAATCTGAGCTAGTGGAAAAAATAGCCGAGGTTTAAATTCAGTTCAGGAATTGGATACTATTAATTAATGAAGGTTCATAAACTTTTCGTAATAATAAAATATTATGTTCTTGTACCAGTTGCATCATTATTCTTGTTAGCTTTACAATGACATCACCAATAGGATAGATAGTTGGTGAATTTGAATGACATAGATTATGCAGACAAATTTTAGAAGTATATCTTCTGGTGGAAATCCTCTATGTTCGCGAAATAGAAATATAATTGTGCAAGTTGTTATGCTCTTGAACCTTTGAACATTAGCCCAGCAAACAAATGAACTTTGGCTCGAAATTTTTGAATGCGGCCTCGACAGTAAGATTTTTTTATTTATTTTGCAGAGGTCAAAAATGAATTACCGAGCGTGGAATCACCGCTGCTGGTTGGTTTCTTACATGACAAGAGAACAGGTTGGTTAATTTTTAGGACCATTTAGATCGTATTGTTGCTTTTAGAATGAGCTGATATCTCTCTTTCGTTTTTCACCTCATAAATGCGCATGAAAATGCAGATTTTTTACTTTTTAGCATTTGTTAGCTTTTCTTCTCAAAAGTATTACTCTAGTTAAAATGTGTTGCCTTTATGTTTTAGTGTGCATCAATTTCCTTTAAAAGTTTTTGAGATGATTCTCCTGCAATATAAGAACCAAATTTCATGCCTTCCTGCCTTCAGGTCCTAATTGAGTTGAAAAAATCTAGAAAATGGGCTGGTTTGCATGTTGCTGACAATTCTTGCTTTCATTATCACACGGTAAGCTTTCATCTTAGTTTCTGAACATTGTAGTAAAGTATTTATTGCAAGAAAAAAGTATAAATAAAGAGAGTGATGAAGTTGTAATAAATCAATGGTTTCTTATTGTTCGCAGAACTAATAATGTTGGTTTGAGGATATTGTTAGGAATTTGGATATTTATGTATCAGATCATATACTTGTGGCACTACCTTTTATTGACATTAGCCTGCCACTTAGTGGTGGCAGAAGCTGAAGTTTTCACTTCTAAAGTAGAATAAAATATTGTAGCTCTCCCTTTTTATATAGTCGGACATGACATAATCGTTTCACAATAGTAATACTTATTTTGAAACCTGAAACTTCATATTCTGTTAGATAAGCAGTATGAAAATGAAATTTGTATGATTTTTTGTTTATCTATCACAGTTTGATTGCTTGCCAAATTGCAGAGACTAATGCTTAGGATTTTAGAGGAATTCTGCCACAAACAAGAAGATAACTCTTCTCATCGTAATGCTGAAATTTATCAAATCTGGCAGGTATACTGATGAGATATGGGCATATGTACTCAAAATTTAGCTGACAGTTTTTTCCTGAGTGATTTTGCCCTACTTGAATCTGTGTTGACTGTCTGTTCTTTAGTTGAAAAAGAAAGTTGTTTCTTGCTCTTTGATTTTATTGAGCACGACGTTGTTGTCATTTTGATTTGGTTTCTTTGACATATTGAATATGTGGATACATTACAGGAGGAGCTTCAATGGAATGAAGAACTAATAAAACATTGTGTAGGAAGAGAGGTACCTATTGCTCTCAAATCCGGAGATTCTCTCTCTCTCTCTCTCCTTACATTTTTCTTTTTCCTTTGGTGTGGTAAATTGCTTGGTGGATCCAGGAAGGATCTGTTACCCAAGGCACACCAACTTCACAAGCACAATAGTAGGTCTGATGTTCTGGAAGTAATTTATTGATGCACTTGTTTCAGATTATTTCCCTCTTCTATGTAATGAAATAAAACCCTATAGTCAACTTCAACTGATGTTTCAGTGAACTATGAAAAATTACAGGCTCTGTGGCTCTACCGTCGGTTCCTTTCCCTGTTCTGTATAAGGCATTTTGCAAGGGATGTAATCCACCAATCTGAGAACAAATTTTGCATTATTGCTGACATCAATTTATTTTTGGATCACGAGCTATGCCTTGCAAATTCATGCTCGACTGTATCTGATGATGACTACGATGATTTCCAAGCTCAAGCAATACATTCTGCTACTTACATTTTATGGTTGACGAAGGTAATTATTGTTGACTTTCAGTTGAATGCTGTTAGATGTTTATCTTCTTAACTCAATAAATGAATGCTTACATTTATGATCTTGTGCTTCAGCAAATCCCCAAATCCCAAGGGATTGAACTCAAAAAGAAGCTAAATGCTGGAAATTGGAAAACCATGCTGAATGCGGCTTGTCCTGAAAGATCCTCACTCTGGAACAATTTATCCAGCTATCTGGAAGCATCCAACTAGTGGTTCAATGAGAATAGATATTAACCTTGATCTGGTTATAGCATAATGCAGAGACAAATCACAAGTTGAATCAGTCTGCCAATTGTGTTTATTTGAATAAATTTGGGCTTGATTTCAGAGAGACTCAAGAGTAGCTCAATTTTTGTCACAAGATCAAGCTACACTCTTGAATCTCTCTCAAATGGATCCCAAAGGGAAAAATTCAGCTAAACTAGTTAGTGACTTATCTATAACTACATCTTCAAGCTGTGTCCAAAATTTTTTTACCTGTCTTGTTAATTTACAGACTTTCTTGTACTTGCTACTCTAAGAAAGTGGCAAATGAATGTTTACAGTGTTCAATGTATTATCAAAATAAACTGCATTGAATCAGTTCCTCTTGGAATTTAATATCAAATAAGGTTTCAATTCAAGAATGTTTGTTCATAAATTGGTAAGAAGTTTGTACAACGCAGTAATGAACTTGTACGGTACCTTGGTATCTGTCTGAAGGGAAATTATATTACTAGCAAACATAAAAAAATAAATAAATAAATAAAGAAAAAAAAAAGTTATCTTTTCATCTGAAAATTCATCCTTAATTTTAACCTTAATCAGACAAATTCATAAAACAGTAACCAGAAAGAGACTTTGAGGACAATCTGAACCGACCCGCCCGGTTCTTACCCATTTAGCTCGTTATCCATAATGTATGTGCTGTAATCTTATCGAAATCTACGTGAAATATTTGTCTGCAGAAACACGCCGACTCAGCTTCCAAGTTCCATGTTCTTGTTTCTCATGTATTTTCTTGCAAAAATTCCATCTTCAGGTTCTTGAATTCCTCTGTTTCTACCCATAAATCTTTTGCCAAAAAAAGGATATGATAATTTATAACCTTTGAACGCAATCAAGAAACCATTACCATGACTCTGTTTTCCACTGAGCTTATCCCTCATACAGCCCCTTTTACTACAAAACAGCTTAAACCCGCTTCAAATTCACTTCACAGCGCTGTAGTTACCTGCAAAAAACCTAAGCTTAACGACACAAACAATCTGAGAAACCCAGGCAAGGTCAGTGTTTCAGCTGAAACAAGACAAACCCATGTCTTATCTTTTAATTTCAAAGAGGCCCATCTCATGAAACTGCTTAATAGGTCTTGCAGAGCAGGCAAGTACAATGAATCACTTTACTTTCTTGAGTGTATGGTTGATAAAGGTTACAAACCTGATGTTATTATGTGTACAAAGCTCATCAAAGGTTTTTTCAATTCAAGAAACATAAAAAAGGCTAGTAGAGTGATGGAAATATTGGAAAGATATGGTGAGCCTGATGTTTTTGCTTACAATGCATTGATTAGTGGGTTTTGTAAGGCTAGTCAATTTGAAAATGCTAATAAAGTTCTTGATAGAATGAAACGTAGAGGATTTTCCCCAGATGTTGTGACATATAATATAATGATTGGGAGTTTTTGTAGTAGGGGAAAGCTTAATTTAGCTTTGAAGATTTTTGAAGAATTGCTGAAAGATAATTGTAAGCCAACTCTGATTACATACACAATTTTGATGGAAGCAATTATTCTTGATGGTAAGATTGATGAAGCTATGAAGCTTCTGGATGAGATGTGCTTAAAAGGGCTTGAACCTGATACTTTTACTTATAATGCAATAGTTAGGGGTATGTGCAAAGAAGGGATGGTGGATAGAGCTTTTGAGCTTGTTAGGAACCTGAATTCAAGGGCTTGTAATCCAGATGTAATCACTTATAATATACTGTTACGTGCGCTTCTGAGCCAAGGGAAATGGAAGGAAGGGGAGAACATAATGAGTGAGATGATTTCAAGAGATTGTAAGCCTAATGTTGTTACTCATAGCATTTTGATTGGCACCTTATGTCGCAATGGCAAAGTTGATGAAGCAGTGAACTTGTTGAATTCTATGAAAGGGAAGGGTTTAAAGCCTGATGCATACTGTTATGACCCACTGATTGCTGCTTTCGGAAGGGAGGGGAGATTAGATTTGGCAACTGAATTCTTGGAGTATATGATATCTGATGGTTGCTTGCCTGATATAGTGAACTACAATACAATAATGGCTGGATTGTGCAAAGCAGGAAAGGCTGATCAAGCTTTGGAGGTGTTTGAAAAACTAGATGAAGTGGGTTGTCCTCCAAATGTTAGTTCGTACAATGCAATGTTCAGTGCATTATGGAGTTCTGGGGCTAGATGTAGAGCATTGGGAATGATATTGAAGATGCTTAAGCGAGGAATTGATCCAGATGAGATAACATATAATTCCATGATTTCAAGTTTGTGCAGAGATGGAATGGTGGATGAAGCTATTGGGCTGTTGATAGATATGCTAAGTGGTAGATTTCAGCCTAATGTCATCAGTTACAACATTATTCTTCTTGGTTTGTGTAAGGTAAAGAGGGTCAATGATGCCATTGAAGTGCTAGCTGCAATGATTGAAAAGGGATGCCGGCCGAATGAAACCACTTACATCTTGTTGATTGAAGGTATTGGGTTCTCAGGGTTACGAGCAGAAGCTATGGAGTTAGCTAATTCTCTTCACAGTATGAATGTTATTTCAGAAGATTCATTCAAACGTCTAAATAAGACCTTCCCTTTGCTGGATGTTTATAAAGACCTGAGTCACCTAACAAATTCAGATGCTGAAGACTAGTTTTTGTTGTTCTTTTCTTCCTGAGTGGTTCTGGCATTTGAAACACAAGATAGACTTCTAAATCTGGACTTTCACCGTTTTTTGAATGGCTTCAAAGGAACAAATGGCATGCGAAGAACACTCGCACAGCTGAGATGGATATAATTTTGTGAGATATTTTGATAAAAATGGCGATGCTTGTTAAGAGTGATAGGAGTTCAGAAATTGGAGAAGCAAAAACTGTCAAGTTCAGCAAATGTTTTTAGGTGATCATCCAAATCCGTGGTGATTAAAATGTTATGCATCACATTTTCATTTTCTATTATATGGGCAGAAAACATTAATGCCCCTGTAAAACAGCACAGAAGAACAGTTCCTTCCTACTGACTGGAGAGTTTAATTGCTATCAGGCTTCTGCTTATGTACTTTTCAACTTGTACCTTTATTATGTTGTTAGAAAGAGAAAAATCTGTGAATCATTTTGCCGTGTTTCCATTTCAATTTGGTTAGGTGAGTATTTTTAGTTCATTATATAGGTATTTGTAATTCAAGCTCAATTTTTCCAATCCTAAAGCAACCAATAGATTTCTAAACGGAAACTTCAATTATTTTCCTCCTATGCAAACAAACGTATTTGTTGATCATCCATCATTGGTTCATGCAAATGCAATCGAGTAGTAATATCTCACATGAGTAGACAACCTAAAATAATGAAAAATGTCTATGACAATTCTACAACATTGGAGAATTAACAAGATTTTCCAAAATTTTGCAATTTGCCATTCCGCAAAACATTGGAGTTATGGCTGCCCTAGAACTCCTCCTTACAATGCTATGTCAAACTATGATTTTCAACCATGAAAAAGTGATAATAATAATGGGGCGCACTACTATACTACAGCATGTGAAGTCACTTCAAACATGCTCCCTGAGCTTTAAAAGAAATTTTGAGCCTGTGGTGAAGGGGGAGAAAACTACATTCCTGCATGAAACCCCTAAAAAGGAAACCATAAACAAGGCATACTTCTCACTTTATATCAGTCCAACAGTGTTTCATCCTTAAGAACCATTCTGTTTATCAATTTCTGACGCAATTCATTTGCCTCTTCCATCATGCCAGCATCTGCCAAACCTTTAATTAAAGTAGAATAAATTCCCTCATCTACCTTGCATCGACTTGAGATCATCATTTCTAGAACCTGTATTGCAATATCCACCTTCCTATCATTGCACAAACCATCAATCACCAATTTGTAAGCATTACCATTGATCCTATGTTTTCTCTTTTCCATCTCCTTCAATATCTCCATAGCATCCTCAAATCGATTAGCTGCGCAGAATCCCCAAACCAAGGAACGATGAGTAATACCATCCGGAGCGATCCCATATTCTATCATTTGATTGTATAATACCATTGCTTTATCCATGTAGCCCCTTCTAGTCAATCCATCAATCACGGTATTATAAGTTATCAACCCTGGAGAACAACTGCTATGACTTAAAAAGTTGAGCAATTGAAGGGCCTCATCCAACATTCCTTCTTTACATAGTGCACCAAGGAGAGTGTTATAAGTGACAATGTCAGGCGAACAATTTTCGTGAATCATTTGATGGAAAAAGTCAATGGCCCGATCTACAAGTCCGGACTTGCACAATCCATTAATCAGTGTGTTGTAAGTCACAACAGTTGGAGGATGGGAAGTTTCTTTCATAACTGTAAGGATTGCATCTACTTCATCCCATAACCCAGAACTGCAAAGAGAATGGAGAAGTGTGTTATATGTTATGGCATTGGGTTCCATTCCATGAGACAGCAAGTTAAAAATGATCAGAGCTGCATCTTCATACTTCCCCTGCTTACAAGTAAAATTTACCAATGAGTTGTAAGTAACGAGATCAGGATAACAGCCCTCAATTGCCATATCCTCTAATACTTCCATAGCGCGAACAATTCCCCTATGCTTGCAAACTAGCTCAATAAGAATTGTGTAGGTTATCAGATACGGAGGGCATCCCCGCCTTAATTGCTCCTTCCAGAATTGAACAGCTTGATCATAATTTCCATTATCAAACATGCAACGAATTATTTTATTGTAAGTGATCACATCTGGAGGGCAACCACTCAAGCTCATATCTTCCAGGAGATCAATTGCAGACCTTAATTTTCCTCTCCTACATAAACCACCAACCATCATATTGTAGGTAATAACATCTGGAACCCCACCTGACATAACCACAATTTTAAGAAGTTTAGCAGCTTTATCGATCTGATCGACTTTGATGAGGCCCCTGATTAAGTTTGTGCAACAAATGGAGTTGGGAATTTGGTTCTTACGTGCCATAATATCTATCAGCTTCGCTGCATCCTTTAGCTTCCCATTGATGCATAAATACTGAAGGATTTCATTGTTGGTTTCCTCATCATTTTCTACTAAAGGTCCATCAATTGGAGATCCAATATTCTTTGTACTTATCTGCTCCCTGAATTCTCTCCCTACACCCGGTATATGTGTTTCAGGGCTCCACTCATCATGATCATTTTCGTCAACTCTATCAATACAAATGACTTCTTGCAATCCACTGCATTGCAAGGAAAACAAAGTTCTTCCTGACTGAAGACCACCTGTCCACTGTAAACTTGATTGATTCCCATAATTACAGTTCACTGGATAATTCAGATCAAAGGCTGATGCTTTCGCAATTGAACAACTGGACCCACGTTGTTTAAAGCATGTATGCAATGAACGACTTTCAAATACAGTGCTCTGAGGAGAAACTATATAACTCATCTTGTCCCACCAACTTAAATACAACAGCTCTAATCTTTAAAGGATATAAATATCCAATAACCGGCTACTTCCCTTTACATGTCCATCAAACAAGAGGAGGCAACTTGTTTTTTGTTTAAATCCCACAAATAGAATCTTTCTTCAATATCCTCTGAACTATCCACACAATTCAGCACCACTGTTAAAATTAGCACTAATAACATCAAAATCAAGAATTTCAAAAAACTAGGGAACAACACATAAGAAGAAATTTAGTCAAAATAACATAGAAATGAAGTACTACACAGGAGAAAGCATAACAAGGGAAACATGAATAGTTAATCTATTCCTGTAAGCAAACATAAGAGAGTCGTGTCACAAGATTGCAAAACCACGTACCGTTAGTTCCACACATGTATAGATATAAAAATGGTCTCAAATCACAGTTGAAAACGTGAGTTAGACAAGGCAACATCGTAACAAGTACATAGTTACATACACAAAGCTCATAAGCATAAAAAGCGAAAAACTTCACACCACAAAGCAATTCTTTTAATTCCATAGGTGCCTCAGCTTCAAAAAAACCAACAAATTCAAGAACCCAATTGAGAATATTGGTCACGGAAATTATTATAGCACCAAATTTAACACAATACAACGCATATGAAATCAGCTTAAGAGTACTTAAGTCTGTTCATATTGGAAGCTTATGTTGACGCCTATGGAATTAAAAACAGACCCATTACGAGCAGTGATGAACGGTACGAAAGAAGAGGCAAATAAAGCAAAATTGAAGTGGATAATCACTTCAAACAGTGTAAAATCGATGAGAGTACCTGTGGTTGCTCCGTGGTCTCTTGAAAGTTGTGACCTTTAGAAGGTAGGAGAGAGGCTTCTGTTTATTTTTTGGTGACGAAGCTGAAACAAAATGACGTTAATAACTAGGGTATAAATTTACAAAAATTCAAGTTACGTGCTTGCTTTTATAACAATTGTCATTTTGGTCCATGTAGAATTGAAATTATCTAGATTTGCCAATTTTTAATTTTCTTTTTTGTTAAAGAATTACAATTTGATATTGTCATATTTTTCATGTTTAGTCTTGATTTAGAACTAAATTCTCATTTTCAAATTTAATGAAATTCAATATATTTTATGATGGACATGAGCTAAAATTCATATTTTAAGTCCATATTTTGTTCTAAATAAATACTTCTATTTTTATTCAATAAATATATTTACTTTCAGTAAAATTTATGTTTATAACTTATGAAATTTAAAATTTAGAGAGTCATTCTTCAAAAAAAATATATATATATATATATAAATTAAATTTATAGTTATGAGCTCATTTAGTCAAATACTATAAATACTAAATTTAAATTTAATTAAAGTATATGAGCACAATAATTAAGATTAACTTAATAATATAACTATTAAATTATGATAAAAGTTTACATTTTTATGAAGTAATAAAATGCAAATATGTTAACAAATTCTAGAAATTACAATAACTATTTGTTTCGATAAAAAAGATTAATTTGCACAGAAAAATATATGTTAGAGGCATTTTCGTAAATATCTAAAAAAAAAGTGTACAATAACAAAAGCACTACAAATTACTCAATCACCACATACTTGAAAAATATTTACAAAATTTACCCCAAAACTAATGAAAACTTCCCATTCTAATCATTCTCTGCTCTGGTCTATGCATCATTCATAAAAATGGTCATTTTCCTTTTTTCAGTCAGTAGCATCGTCTCTTTCTGTACACCTCTCCTCTGCTTTCTTCACTAAAAATCCTCAATGCAACTAAAAATCACCAATCGATCGATCAACCTTTAATAAATCGCCATCACTCTCCAATCTGTTAGCGATATGATGGAGCAAAACGGCGCCGATTTGGCGCAGCTTCAATCCACCATGCAAGCTATCGAGCTCGCTTGCTCTTCCATTCAGGTGCTTCCTTCATTTATTTATTTTTTTACCTAAATCGCAATTTATTTAAAAAATGAATGCAACTAAGTTAGTTACTGATTAATGTATAATTATTGATGTGTTTGTAGATGCATATGAATCCAGCGGCAGCTGAGGCAACTATTTTGTCGCTAAATCAGTCGCCGCACCCCTACAAGGCATGCCAGTTCATTCTCGGTGAGTAATGTGAAATTAAATTGAATTGAAAATGCAATTTTAGGGTTTTTTTTTTTTTTTGTTAACAGTTATTTTATGTTGTTTAGAGAATTCTCAAGTTGCAAATGCGAGGTTTCAAGCAGCTGCTGCAATTCGAGATGCTGCCATTAGAGAATGGAGTTTTTTAACTGCTGATGATAGGAAAAGCTTGATAAGGTCTTACTTTAATTGTGTTGTATCACTTTTTTTTTTTTAAGGTTAGGTGTTGATTGTGTTGTGATTGATTTGTTGTTGTAGTTTTTGTTTGTGTTATGTTATGCAACGTGCTGGTTCGCCTGAGGGGTATGTTCAAGTGAAAGTTTCTTCTGTAGCTGCTCAGTTGCTTAAAAGGGGATGGTAAGCAGCACATGTTATCAACAAGTTGGATTCCTGCTGTGCATTGGAAATTGTGGCTGCTGAACTTATTTTTACATGATATGTAACTCTGCATGTCTTTTTTCACTTAATTAAGCTTCGTTTTTCATTCGGCGAGCATTTACTAATTTTTCTGAGCATCTTGCAATTTGATCTTTACACATATTGACATGCCTAGTTATGGTCCTCTAATGTCTGAAATTTTGGCGACCTGTGTAGCACTTGATAGAGTGTTTTCTTAGGTAATATTGAGGCCACGATTATGAAGAACTTCAAGTTCGCAACTGGAGAAGTTGATTTTTTTTCTCTTTTCTGTGGAAAATTTGATAAATTGGTAGTTATGTTTGAAAATATTTTACATGCAGGGTTGAATTTACAGCTGTTGAGAAAGAGACTTTTCTTTATCAGGTGAAAATTTTTATATTTGACCCATTTGTCTTTTCTTTCTCACACACATATACTTTTGTATGTAAATATGAATAATATTTGGCAGAGAACTAAGTCACAAACACAGATGGTTTTTCTTTTGGAGAATTGATGCATTCTTTTTTGTCTCTGCTCTTTTATGCATCATGGCCACAGGTAAACCAGGCTGTACTTGGCATTCATGGAGTAGATGTGCAGTTCTCGGGGATTAATTTCCTAGAATCTCTGGTACATATCACTTTATGAACACTATTTCTGACATAACTTTATTTATTCTCTCACATGTACTGGGTCTAAAATTTAGACTTTCTTGTTTTCAGGTTTCTGAGTTTTCTCCTTCTACTTCTAGTGCCATGGGGCTTCCTAGGGAATTTCATGAGCAATGCCGGATGTCACTAGAGCTAGACTATCTGAAGGTTATTTGATCCTGTTTGCTTATATGATATGTGCCTTTATATAGATTGGAGACTGCCTTATCTACTACGTGGAATGCATTTTACCTCTGTTTTCAGATTCCCATTTTTATGTACAAATTATTTTTCTTCTATTTAAAAACAGACTTTCTATTGTTGGGCACGAGATGCTGCTGTAGGTGTCACAAAGAGAATAATTGAGTCTGATAGTGAGGTTCCTGAGGCTCAGGTTTGTACTGCTGCTCTGCGTCTGACGCTTCAAATACTGAACTGGGATTTTCAGTGCAATACATCTGCTCCAAAAGCTAGTATAGATGTTTTCTCACCCGTAGTTAGAGCAGATAGTTCTTTGTTAAAGAGAACAGAGTGTACTGTAGTGCAGGTAATAATTCTTACTACAATTCTGTTTGATCTTCTGTGTAAGGTTTATTATTGTGCATGTGTGGATTATATTATACAGAAGACTAAGTGCAAGATTAATTGCTTTCAGCTAGTTTACTTTTGAGAGTTCTTATTCATAAAACGGTGATTAGGCCCATATATGGTAACCCTCCCAGAGCAACACTTAAGATGGCCAACATTTTTATGGCCATTTTAAAGTTGTATAATGTGCATTATATAGAAATTAAAGATTGCAATCGGATGTCAAGTCATTCATAACAAGTGGCAAGTGTGCGGTTGTGTCATTGTTATGGGTAATGGAAATTTGTTTTTGTTTCATTCCTCACAAGCTCACAGCTTGTATAAATTTAAAAAGCAATACTTGAAAAGGGATCACTCAATTTTAATTGTGTAATATTTCCATACTGCTGCTGGTAGCAGTGGAGTGGCATAGTTTGATTTTTGAATTCCGCATAAATTTTGAATTCCACTCATTTTAATGATGCACATTTTTTTTGATCAATGATCTGTACTACTTGTAGCTTGGTCATCCATGGCGTGATGTTTTAATATCAAGTGGCCATGTTGGATGGCTATTGGGCTTATATGCAGCATTAAGAGGAAAATTTTCATGTGGAGGGTACTGGCTCGATTGTCCTATTGCAGTTTCTGCTAGGAAGCTTATTGTACAGTTCTGCTCCTTGACGGGAACAATCTTTCTTTCTGGTAAGTTTGTCTTTTCCTACATTTATCACATGCCTCAAATACTTTATTCTCTGGTGATAATGATACCCAACTGCAGTAAAGATCTGGAAATGATTATAAGTATCTGTTTTCAACCGATTTGACTACTGACCTGCCATAATTTATGTGAGCTAATGTAAAGGAAGTTATAGTCTTAAGTTTAGAACTAGCATATTTCACACAAGCACTAACTATATGCATGTTGAGATTTTAAAGAACTTTTTTCTCTTTTTTTTTTTTCCTTTTCTGTATATCTTTTTTATGTCCTTCCTGATGATCTCAATAAATGAAATGGCTTCTAATATTATTATTCCCACGCAAGTTCTTCTTGTTTTGTTTTCAGTTGCTGCATTGTAAGCAATTTGTGCTATGATGTAGGTAATGAATCAATGCAAGAACAACATTTACTACTACTACTTTCTGGGATAATACAGTGGATTGATCCTCCTGATGCTGTTACACAAGCAATTGAATCTGGGAAAAGTGACAGGTCATATTCCTATATGTCACCTTTCTTTTGCAATTATTTGTCATAATTCCTGTCAATTCTCAACATTGTTCTGACTGTTCTCAGTGAGATGCTTGATGGCTGCCGTGCATTGCTATCTATGGCAACTGTAACAACCCCCTTTGCATTTGACCAACTCTTGAGGTCTATAAGGTCAGAAAGAGAGTCTAAACTTTTTTCCTTATTACCTTCGAGTTCTTATCTACTTTTCCAAATTGTATTATAATTGTTGCATTTGGTTCTGTGTATATGACGATCATCATGTTATGTCATATGGATTTGAAAAATATCTAAATTTCTTCCGCTTTCAGGCCCTTTGGCACAGTTGCCCTGTTATCAGCATTGATGTGTGAAGTTATCAAAGTTCTTATGACTAATAATACGGATGAGGAGAAGTGGAGCTGGGAGGCACGAGATATCTTATTAGATACCTGGACCACTTTACTCTTGGTATGTGCTCTTAAAAATTCTACATAATTTCACTTGTTAACTTGCTTGAGATATTTGTACCTTCTGCATTCATTTAAATCTTATCCTTTGATTTAATTTGTCTATTAATGTTTTTCCTGAGGGTTGCAAGTTTAAATTTGTTGTGTTGTTGTTCAGACCATCATTCTGGGCAGTGAGAGTTTGTGTTTTATGAGAACTATGGAATATTCTTGTTTTCATTAAAATATGCAGATTTATCTTCATCATATTATTTGTTTGTGCTCAACAAATTTAGCTTATGTTGGTATTCTTCTTCAGCCGATGGATGGCAGTGGTGGGAATCCTTTGCTTCCACCTGAAGGGATAAATGCTGCATCCAGTTTATTTGCCTTAATTGCAGAGTCCGAGCTAAGAGGTTAGAATTTTGGTTTACTTTATGCTGCTGAATCACTACATTATCATGTTGTCAATATTTTATCATACCATTTTGAAATGCATGTGAATGTGTAGTGGCTTCTGCATCAGCAATGAATGATGAAGATGACTCTGACTACCTTCAGGCTTCCGTTTCTGGTACAGGAAAAAGTTCCCAAATATTACACGTGTGAACTCTTTTTGAAATTTTGGTACATTGAAATTGATATTCATGCTATAATTTTAGATTAATTTCCTAGATGATACTCACTTGTATCATCATCTCTTGCTCTGCAGCCATGGATGAAAGGTTAAGTTCTTATGCTCTTATAGCAAGAGCGGCAGTTGATGTCACAATCCCATTACTCACACAACTTTTTTCTGAGCTCTTTTCACGGCTTCATCAGGTGCTCTTGACTATCAGCTTTCAACAATACATTTTCTGGAAAAGAAAAAAAAACAAAAAATTGCTTGCGCCAATTATAATTAGTTGAACTCTTATTAAGATGCATATCTGAAATCTGTAGAAATTATCATTTAGCCTCTATTATATCTTATGAACTTATCAAATATTTGTAATACATTATCACTTTTATGATTGCTCTGATCCCCATGTTATTTAAGTTTTATGGTAAAACTCTTAGACTTGAAGTATCAAAAGTGAACCTAGATAGCTATTGGTATTGCCGAAATTCCATGGGCGTTGAGAGTATTGGCCCACACGTAGATTTGTGGGTACATAAATGATATTAGAAACTATATAACATGAAACCAATTGGCTTGTGTTAAGGTCAAATCTACACTATTTATATGCCACTTAACTTTCATTCACTCTTTAGATTTGGGATTCATTCACAATTCTAACAGGTATATTGTAATTATTTCCCTTTTAATTGAAACATGAATTTACTTATTCATTTTTCAAAAAAAAAAATTACACAGCTTCCTCAGCAGCCCAATTCCATTTCTTAGAGAACATAAAAAAAAAAAAAAAAAAAAACTTTTGTTCCATTACAGTCGTTGTCCAAAGATTTTTCTTCGGTTTAGGATCAACTTTTGCCATAGAGTATAGATTATTCTATCTCATGTTATTTACTTACTTTGTAGGGCAGGGGCATCATTGACCTAATTCCAACTCTGGAGGAACTTTACTCGTTATTACTGATAACTGGACATGTACTTGCTGATGAAGGGGAGGGAGAAACGCCCCTGGTACACTGTTATTACTTATGTTCATCTATTTCAGTTATATGCTTTATTCTTACTATTCTTTTTATCCTTGAATTCTTGTAAGTCCATCCTCTGCAAAAGTGATTTCTCATCTTTGGAAAGTAAAATTTGATGAAATGGCTAGTAAATGAATGATCATTAGGTTTTTCATTTTTCTTTATTTATTCCTTATGATACCCTTATTAATTGTTTTTAATGCCCGCTGTTGGTCACACGAGTTTGCAGATGCTAAATGATTGATTACTTATTTAAGAGAAAGTTCTCTTTGAGTGTTTGGTCATATGATTTGTTTAATATGTTCATTGCACAAGAGTACTCATTTCCAACTATATATCACCGACTTTCCAGTTGACATGTTTCATGGCCTCTTCCTAAATTTAAGCGTATTTTGTTTCTACTTGATATAATGCATTGTTAACTATATCATGGACTTGTGAGAGACTAATATCTGAAACAAATCATTCTGTGACTTTAAATTCTCTAATATGTGACAATCAGGTTCCAAATACCATACAAACTCATTTTGTGGACACAGTGGAGGCAGACAAGCATCCTGTAGTTGTGCTCTCAAGGTAAATTTTTTACCATCTTTCATTGAAAAAGGTAATGAATGTGTAAAACAATTCTTAAGCAAATCTTCCTAGTTCTGCAATGTCTACTCGCGAGATTGCAAACAATGTAGAATAAAAGGAATGTGCCTGTAGTTGCCTAAACTTTTTATATGCCCTTGATAAAATTTTCTTCTTGTAATTTAGTGTACCACATACTAGTTATCATTTTATATATACAAGCTACTCGTATTTTTTTTTTTTCAATGATTGTTGATGATGCTGCAGTGATATATTTCTGTAGGCTTTGGTTATTATTCTGGAAATGACTACTGTGCTGATGCTTGATGAGACAAGGACATGTGATGCTATAATTTAAATGCTAGTGTCTTTTAGCCATACCTACTATTAGACTAAGAACCAAATTGATGTCAAATGCTTGTATACTTTCAAGTTCCGCTATTAGAAACATGAAACTATTAAGCTGAGTTACTGATTTTCATTTGCTGCAGTTTAATTATAAAGTTCGCTGAGCAGAGTCTAGATCCAGAAATGAGAACTTCAGTTTTCAGTCCTCGACTCATGGAGGTAGCTCAGTGATTTAAGTCTCCTAGTTCCCTATATCACTTTTACCTTTCTGTTTGTGATTCTTTTTGGTACTATTATTATCAGTGCAAATCCAGATATGATGATTGCTCTATGCCTGTACTAGATTATGCCAACAGAAGGATAAATGATGCCTTTATATATTTATCACACGAGTCAATTTGAGACTTATATAACCTACGATTGATGGAAATATGCAATGCCTGTTAATGTATGATGATGCCTCTCTTCTGAAAAAATTTTTTTGGGTTGGTCTTGTACCATTGTAAATTTGTAGGCTTTTGAGTTAGTTTGGCTCCTTGTGCCTGCTTAACATATCTTTTCTTTCTGTGTTTCTTCCCTTATTAATCTTTTCTGTTTGTATGATAAGCAACCGCTTACATTTTCTTTCTTTCTTTTTTAAACTTTTTTCTGTTGCTTTCCTGCCATGATATCTTGGTTTATATGCTTGAAATGATGTTATATGCAGGCTGTGATATGGTTTCTTGCAAGATGGTCTCGTACATATTTAATGCCAGAAGAATTTAGGGACAGTAATATCACTGCAGGCCATGAGAATGAGTATCAGTTTCGGCAACTACAGTCCAGAAAAGCTTTGCTCAGTTTTTTCGGAGAACATAATCAAGGCAAATTGGTGCTTGACATTATTGTTCGCATTTCAGTGACAACACTGTTGTCTTATCCTGGGGAGAAGGATTTGCAGGTACAAGTTATAGGGCTTTTCCCTTGTGAGATATTTTAACTAATATCTGCACTGGTTTCCACATCCTTGCTTATAAGTTATAACTTCAATTTTCATGGTCATAATGGTTTAACAAGTAAAGCTTGTAGGTTGAGTTTTGTTTTTTTCTTGTATTTATGCTTGTCCTGCGTGCTGATGTCTTCATTCATTTGTATTTGATTATATCCAAGTGGAATAGTTAAGAGACTAGCCTTCATTCACAAACTAGGTGACAAAAGCACTGAACAGGAGTAAGAATGCAAGGTACTTTTTACTTCAAAAGCCAGTAAAAGGTTTAAAGCAAGTTGGCATCTCAAGGATGCTAGTCCATAGCCAGACTTAATTCTGTTTGCACAGCGTTAGTCTACAGGGTCAGACATACAGCTTCCTAGAAGGAAGGAATTTTGTTGCTTACCCAATTTAGCATACTTCTCCTTTGTGAAAACTGAAAATTATATTGCTTGTAAAATTACTTTTTTTTTTTTTTACTAGTTGGTTAAGTGAATAACTAATTTTTTAGTAAGACATGGCACCATATATACTTTTTTTTTTTTATGCAGTTCCAAATTAGTTAGTTTAGTACCAAACTCTTGTTAATAGTTATATCCTTTAGTCTTTGATTGTAGGCTATATATTTTCATTGCAAATTTGCAATTGAATCACAACATTTTAAATTGGATCACATTTTAGTCCTTGAAAATTTAATGTGCACACATTAGTCTTTGAATTGTTATTCAATTATTTAACCCCTCAAAAACCTAGACTTTCACTGATAGTATATGAACTGAAATTGCTAGTTTTGAAACAGAAGGGACAAAGTATATACTAACACAGACATCAGCTTTTTTTAGTAATTTTCCCCAGTATGCTTTGTGTCTCTTTTCAACTGATAAATTCTTCAATTTCTTGGGCCATAAACTGCCTGGATCAGGCTGTAAAGGCCTTTGATGCATATTGACCAATTGAACAGTATCAATATAAATAATAAAGTGGATGATTTATGCTCTTGATGGATGAATGTTGGAGTTCCTAGATCCATTATGTCGGTTTAGCCCCTGACACATAATATAATTTTAGAATTTTTCGCTGATTGAGTGACCTCGTAGTTTATTCATGATTCTTCGATTGTGCCAGATGCACTGTGTTCCTTAAAAATAGGAAGACAACCTGTTGTTTCAGTTTCCTGGCAAGGAAAACATTGCAGTTCTTATGCTCTTTGTTTTTGTCTGGCAGGCTCTCACTTGCTACCAACTACTGCATACTCTTGTTCGGCGAAAAAATGTTTGTTCTCACCTTGTCACATTGGTGAGTCATATATGTTATGTAAATTTTTGAATTTTCAGTGTCAAACATTGACTGTTATATTCTGATCTTAATAAATTTTTGCCGCTTTTATTATGATTCTTATATACATGATTAGAGATAACGTGTCACAAAATTAACTTTCAAGAGTGAGGTTTCCTTTCAAAAGTGTGATGTGAACCTTTGTATAGCCTTGGCTCAAGATGTGGGCTGCAGTTCACTGGAGTCGGATTTTTCATTCTCGTTGGGCTTATGAGAATATTATTTGAGCCAGTTCATCTAAAAATAATTTTCAGGACTCATGGCGTGACCTAGCAAATGCTTTTGCCAATGAAAAAGTTCTTTTCTTGTTGAATGCTGCTAATCAAGTAAGAATTCAAATGCTTTTATCTATCATGCTATTTAAGTGTTCCAAGTTCTTTTTATAATTGTAGTAATGATGTCATTATTCTGTTTCAGCGCTCACTGGCTCAAACCCTTGTCCTTGGTGCTTCTGGAATAAGAAATTCAGAGGCATCTAATCAGTGAGTCTTCTGCATGCTACCATATTATCTACAATTTCTTTTTGCAGTTATTTCTTTAGACATTACTAGGTTCTAATGTTGGATTCCTCTTTCTTGAAGATATGTAAGGGATCTCATGGGTTCTATGACAAATTATCTGGTGGAATTGTGTAAGAAAAGTAACCTAAAAAGTGTTGCTCAGCAACCAGATGTCATGTTGACAGTAAGAAAAATGAAATATTTTGGTTCAAGTTATTCTATATCCAAGTATTTATTTTACTTTTCGCAGAAGTTGATTTTAGTCAAATAACATCGTGGACATTCTGTAGGTCAGTTGTTTGTTGGAGCGGCTACGTGGAGCTGCAAGTGCCTCAGAACCTCGAAACCAAAGATCTCTTTATGAGATGGGATTCTCTGTACTAAATCCTGTGCTGGTTCTTCTTGAAGTCTTCAAACATGAGGTACCAGCATATATCAATCTATGAGTATTCTTCTTTATAATAGCTTGAATTTATGCTTTCACTAAAAATAAACATTTCCAATTTCATTCCTGAGCTTTCAGTGCAAAGTTTTATGCTGCCTTCTTTCTCACAGTTTAGAGAGAGAAGGGACATCCCCCAATCAAACCCTTACCTTGGGTCTCTTTGCTTAGGCAATGGGAAAATTTTCTTATGATGATTGGTTTCTCACTTGGTATGTTCTATCTGTTGTCTGCGCCAAGAATTTCTTTGATCGATATACCATCAGTTTTATTTTAATTTACCTTTTACAAATGCTTTTTATTGTCACTGCTTCAGTTTTTTTTCACGATATACCATCAGTTTTATTTCAATTTACCTTTTACAAATGCTTTTTTTTTTCACTGTGACATCTACGTTTTCCTCTTAGAAATTTCAGTTTCTGGTCACTTCAATTCGCTTCATTTTTTATGGAATAATTCCTTTCTTTACGTTTAAAGTTTTATGTACTTGACTACATATTTATAGTTGGAGGCTCTAGTGACTGGTGCTAATCTTTGATTATTGCTTAGTCTGCAGTTGTTTATCTTCTCCTTAAATTTGTTGTTGACTGGGTGGATGGGCAAATTTCCTACCTAGAGGCTCAAGAAACAGCTGCTGTTATTGATTTCTGCATGTGTTTGCTTCAGCTTTACTCCTCTCACAATATTGGCAAGGTGAATTTTATGAATGTTTTGTTTATCTGAAGGTAGCTTAATAAACATATAAGATGCAAGAAAGAATGTCTTCACCTCTTTCTCCCTTGAAATTATTTTTTCTCATAGAAGTGTTGCATTTGCATTTATCAAGGGTACTCTGCACTTTTGTTAGAAGTTGGTGATGCCTGTTCAAGAACACAGTTTTAATTTAGTCTTCTTACAATGTCAGAACACCATGTTTCTGCTTATTGTATGAGCACGGTCATTTACCTCTTTCATGGTTATTTCTCCTACAGCATGACGAGTGATATTTTGTTACCATTTGTGCTTCAATATGTAGAAAAAAATTATCTCAGAGGACTATTACTTATTACTTCTAGATTAACAATGAAAGATTATATACTGTTGGTCTCTCACACTATCATTTTCTATATCATTATATCTTATTTGTTTTGCATTTCATTTTTAGAATTACAATCAGCTATATAATTTGTTCTGGACTTTTTTGCTCTATTATTTCAATAGGAATACCATTCTAAATCCTTGATTGAGGATTACCGAGGTAT
This sequence comes from Macaranga tanarius, assembly GCA_949673435.1. NCBI lineage: Eukaryota > Viridiplantae > Streptophyta > Magnoliopsida > Malpighiales > Euphorbiaceae > Macaranga > Macaranga tanarius. Next base: position 12,502 of record CATIWO010030202.1, on the reverse strand, counting down.
TTTTCTGTCACATTATTCTACTATCTCTATTTTTCCAGATATCAGTCTCTCTTTCCAGCAGCTTACTTAGTGAGGAAAAGACAGACAAATATAAAGACTTGCGTGCTTTGCTTCAGCTTCTCTCAAATCTTTGTTCAAAAGATCTGGTAACTCTTTGTTTTCTGTATTTTCTTCTCATCAGCATGGACATTTTATGCGAATTTTATCTCGATATCATGAATATTACAGGTTGACTTCTCATCGGAGTCTATTGAGGCACAGGGCACAAATATATCCGAGGTAAACTTTTTACTGAAGGTCCCATATAAAGATCAGGAGGTGGTTGGTTTCTCATAGACTGTCTTCCAGGTTGTTTACTTTGGTCTTCACATAGTTACCCCATTGATTTCTCTGGAGCTGCTGAAATTCCCCAAGCTTTGTCATGATGTAAGTGTTTTATTTGTCATGCGAATTTTATCGTGCTTTTATCAAAAAACTGATAAATAGTCTCTGTAATTATGCAGTACTACTCATTGTTGTCGCACATGTTGGAGGTTTATCCTGAAACAATTGCACAACTAAATAAGGAAGCTTTTGCCCATGTACTTGGAACTCTCGACTTTGGTCTCCGCCACCAGGTGAATGACTGCTCTTTGCCTTTTACTTTGAGGTGACAAATATGTTCAAGTAGTGCTGTGTTTTTTTACCATGTTTTGCAAGTTGCTTTTGCCAACCCTTGCTTGAATATGCTGCCCCATATCCCTTGTATTTTTGAATTTATATGGATAAGAAGAAAGTGTGGCACTTACATTCTTACATGTAGTTTCTGGACTGCAATCTTATATGTGAAAATTGTTTGTGCTGTATCTATGTTGTGATAGATGCTTAAGTTTGTAGTTAAGCTATAATGATTTTCTCTCTGGTGGAGTAGGATACAGAAGTAGTGAATATGTGCCTGAGAGCTCTTAAAGCTCTTGCTTCCTTCCACTACAAGGAGACACATGCTGGCAAAATAGGTTTGGGCTCACACGCCATGAGTATTAAGGATCCACAAGGCAATTTGCAGGAAGGCATCTTGAGCCGCTTCCTTAGATTATTATTGCAGTTGCTCCTTTTTGAGGATTACAGGTAATTAATTTGCTTTATTTGGGTTGTTGAATGAAGCTTAATACCAATTTATAATATACAATCAGTGCAGTTGGTTAGTTGGCATATATTTTGTGCATGCCTGGGCCTAATTTTGCTTGTCTTGCCATTGATGCTACATGCTCTGAAGTATCATCTTTTTGTGTTTCTAGCACTGATCTGGTCAGCCCCGCAGCAGATGCTCTCTTCCCATTGATCCTTTGTGAACAAGACCTATACCAGGTATATTTTCCTCCAGATGCTGACATAAACCCAAGGAGCATCATTTAAAATGGCACTCCATACAGCGCAGCAATTTTTTTAGTATTTTTTTGAACTGCAATATGTTAGTTCAAACAAGGAGATGGTAAAAAAGATTTGATGACTAGCTGAATAGAGTTGATACGAATCTCATACACATGCGTCTTTCTGCATATGTTCTGTAAGTGAATTGTTTTTGAGAAGTTAATATAAAGAATTCATTTGGTGCAGAAATTAGTGAATGAGTTGATAGACAGGCAAGCAAATCCAACATTCCGATCAAGGCTGGCAAATGCATTACACTCCCTCACAACCTCCAATCAGCTGTCATCCTCTCTAGATCGTATGAATTACCAAAGGTTTAGGAAGAATGTAAACGGCTTGCTGATTGAAGTTCGTGGGTTTTTGCGGACAATGTGATTTGTGCAATCCATTCCATGGTGTAATTATTGGGCTTCTTTTTGTTGTTTTCCCATTTTTTTTGCTACTGTTGCGAGAGTGAAGTTTTGAAATTAGTGGACTATCCCAGTTTTTGTGAGATATAGGTTAACCTTGTTTGTTCATAATCGACAAATAATATAGAGAGAATAGTTGGATTTTGTTTGATTGGCCAGAAATCAGGTATACATAGAAGGATCAAACGGGATGTGGGGAATGTGTTGCACCAAGTGTGATGCAGGGCAAAAGCTCATTACAATATGTGGCCCGCTTTTACCAAATTTCATACAGGTCATGTTAACTGTATAGCAATCTAGGCTTATAATTCCCTTCTTCTTGCCACATGTATTCTTATCCCAATGTTGAACATGCCATGCCAATAATTCTCTTAGCATGAAAGTTGTTTCAATCTCCCAAATTCAATCCACATTTCCCCGATTCCTTTATTGGTAGCCTTTTCCATGATTTTCTTTTTGCTTTATATGTAAAACTACTTCGTCCTATAGCGCATGTAGATTAAGTGCCTATACCACTATTTTTTTATTCGAACAATTTACAAAGCATTTATCAGAGCAAAGTAAATGGAGTTTTATGTATTTTAAAGATGTAGAGAAGATATAATTTGCTCGGATATTTGATCTAATTAAAGTAAGACGTACAGATGATATAATTTTGCTCAGATGTTTGATCTAAAATGTATAGCATGATTCCACCCAAACCTGCTTTATATCTATGGAGAAAGATACAGATGATCAAATAAATATCAAAATGATCTCAATGTCATGCTATTTGGTTGGCTTCTGCTCATGCCGCATTCAGACGTTCTCTCTTACTTGTGCAATACACTCTTTTTAAAAGGCTTTGGTTTCTTCTGACTTTGATTCTGCCATCATGAAAAAGAAATGACATAAGTATACAGGGGCAACCATTATTCAGCACATTCAAATATAGTGAGACCCCATCTAAGAGAAACATCAGCCATAGACATAAAGAGAGCAAGGCGATAGCTAAATGACCTTGTGAAAGTGGGTCAAAATATTTCAATTGTGCCTAAAAAATAATAGTAGGGAAATTACCTTGTGCCTTCCTAGCGCCTCATAATCTGTCCTTTCCTTCCAACTGCTCTTGCGTAACTTTATGGGCCTATTTCCAACATATTTACCTGCATCAAGGTTATAACAAAGTCAATATATTTTACAAGATTAATCCTTTCGTTCCAATTTCCAGATCTTGAGTCCACAATTGAAATTAAGATCCCCTCAACTTCTTACATTCAGCAGTAAAAATAAAAGAGATGCGTCTATATATCAGAACATGAAACACAAATGGGGCAGCCAGGTGCTCAAAGTATGGGACTCAAAACTACTAGTACAAATATCCTCTAATTAGCACACAACATCATTGTTGCAACATACAGATAATATAAACAGGCACAAATCCGAAGGACAAAAAGGATTAAAGCTAACTCACCATTCATCTCCTTCATAGCTGCTGCAAGATCAGAAGGGTTGGAAAAGCTAACAAATCCATAGCCCTTGGTTTTGCCAGTCCGCTTATCTCTAACCACCTATTCATGTCATAACACGAAAGACATTAAAACATAGACTCAGCAACCAAAAAAGATCCAAGATCCGTATGTGATCACAGAGTTGAACGTTCAGATAAATATCCTAGGCATGAACCATAATGCTCTTCTCTTGATAGAGAGTGAGTTACAAAGCTAGAAATAATTGTAAATCAAAAAAAAATAAAAAAATACCCAACAAAGTTCAACGAAAAATATATTATATCATGTGAATTGTTTAAGGGCTATATATAGGATTGACTTCTAACAGAAGTTCTGCAGACAGGTCATGTAGTCTAAGAGCCAAACCCAAATCATCCAATATGCATGGACTACAAATTCAACCTGTAAACAAGTCATAAAATTCATGTTGCCCTGCTAGATCAAATCCAACTTCTAAACAAGTCATAAAATTCATGTTGCTCTGCTATATCATTTAGGGAAAATAAACCCAAATTTACAAGTCAAAAAGATTAAAAAATATTAAAATCTCACATCATTTTTCCAGACTTGAGGCTCTTATGGAGATTAATACAATAAAATCCACTTACAAATTTGATGGGTTACTAAACTCACCCCAATGTGTTCAAATAACCTCAATCAGCAATATAACTCAAGTAATCCATGAATAATTCAAATACAACCAACTCAAGCCTTGGAGATCCACCAACTGTCCACTTCCATGTCAAATAATCAGGGCCTGATTTTATCTGCCTTGAGAATTCCATGGGAGGAAAAAGATGACTGGATTTTAAAATCTTGGCATATAAAAGCTATCCAGTCAAATTAATCTCATAACCAAGAGCAATTTTGGGTTGAAAATAAGGTTAACGCAGAGCATTCCATCAATTGGAAGCTTGTAAATTATTTAGAATCAGTTATCCAAACAATATGTAGATCTGAGGCAATCCTACCTTAATGGAAACTAAAAATACAAGTGCTCTGTGCGCGTCAAAGAAAAATCTGGAGAGGAAATATAAGATGTTGACATATGCCAAAAGAAATAATCATTCATAAGTAAAAATTCTAGAAATGAAGTGAAACAAAAACTTACTCTGGCCATGTTGAAGGAAGGAAACCTTGAAAAAGCTTTTGAAAGAACATCATCATTCACCTCATTACCAAGATCACCACAAAATAGGCGATAATCATCTGCAATAAATGTAGTCAGAATTAGAACAAATTTAAAAAAGAAAACAAGAAGAGTGCAATACGACATAGACATGCAAAGGAAATACAAATACAGTCAAACATTAAAAAAGAAGAATGGTCAGATGAATTATACTTTCGGGCCAGTCAGCAAGTGTAGGATCCTCCCAATTTTGGCCTGCAGCTTTTCGAGGAACAGCTTTCTTCTTGGTTTCAGCTTTGTGCTCAATTTCACTACTAGCAAGTGCAGCTTTCACACCCTCAAGTGCTTCAGGAGTAATTGTTTGTGCATCCCTTTGAAACAGTTGCTGTGCCTGTTCAAATGCACTAATAGATTACATACACCTGAGTGCACCATCCAATTTCAAACACAAACAACTTCAAATCCACAGAAAAATAACAACCACCATTTCCTTTTTCTTGTTTTTTTGATTAATCAAATCTAAAATGAATCCATACTATTAAAATAACCCAATTTTGAACATAAATTAGTTCAAAAAAAAATTCCTTTACTAGTAACCAGTCTTAAATCCAATAAATTACTAAATTATGCTTTCCCTTTTGAATTTTTATTAAAAAAGACCTAAACTTTATTGATTAATCTCAACAAAAAATCCAAGAGAACCATAATTAATTAAGGCTCATAAAACCCAAAAATCGTCCATTATATAACCACAAAAGGCCTACTCTTTTTTTTCCTTAAAAAGGGCACAAAATTGAAAATAAAAGAAACAAAAACTTGATTGATTGCTGACCTGCTGGTATTGAGGAAGAGAGTAGACGGGTCCAATGGGAGCGGTGTAAACGGGTTGAACCGGAGGCGGAGCGACGTATGATTGAACCGGGGGCTGCTGGAGATGAAATGGCAACGGAAAATAGGAGTTGTTGGGCGCTGGCATTGCTGTTGTTGTGTATGTGAATTGCGAAGCTGATGATGTTGATGATGATGGTGCCGGCGGTGGTGGAATCGACATTTTATTCTGATATACGACTTGTCGTTTCTCTGTTCTGTGCCGTTGAATTGAATTTGAAAGAATTGATTTAGGGTTTGGAGTCGGAGAAGAAAGAAGGAAGCAATAGTTTCCAGAGGTTTCTACGAACAATTACATAAATTTAAGGGATAATGACAGCGGAAGTCCTATAAGTTTTTAAAATTTTACAATTAAGTTCTAAATGTTTTTTTTTTTAAATTAAATCCTCAAAGGCAAAAAAAACTTACCCATTAGGACCATTGCGTTAAAAGAAACGGTGGATGCGTATGTGGCAGTCTGAAGCCATTAAAATGGGCTATGTTGATGGTTAAAATGAATATTTTGAATATTTACTCCACATCAGAAATCCACTACAAAGAAAAAAGAGGGAAATGGCATGAAGTTCTTTATTAGGGTTGATTTGTTTTGAAAACACAAGACCTTCACTCTGACCCCTCAACTCTCCAAACGCCCTTCTTTATTTGTTTTGAAAACACAAGCTGCATCAACATCGCATGAAGCTGCATCAACATCGCATGAAGCTGCATCAACATCGCATGAAGGAAAGAAAGTAGAAGAGGCTCGGTCATAACTGGAAAAGGTTAGTGGTTGTTCTATAAATCAGTGGGAGTTGTGTTAATGGGTTTAGGAAAAAATTAAAACTTGCATGGGGTTTTTTTTTGAGTTTGTGGACTCATTTTCTTATAATGTATTGTTTATTACAATAGATTACTAGAAAAAATACAACTTGCATTGTGATATATAGTAATTTTTTAATAAATTATTGTTAAAAATTAGGATTTGCTTATAGTATAATGTGAACTAATGTATATAATACTTTATGTATATTTACTTGCATGTAGTTTTTTTTTTCTAATATGTGGTGTGATGGCGAATGTATGAGTGATGGGATTTTTTATTTTTTGGCAGCAAAATGAGTAATGCTTATATAATTTGGCATGTGGGGGGAATATTTATGAAAGATGGTTATCAAGGGGGAGAGGTTTTCGATCAGTTAGTATATCCTGACTGTTTAGGGTATTGGTGTTTGCTTGATCATGTTAAGAATGAACTAAGGCAAACAGGTAACATTGAATTGTATTTCAGAGTTCCTGACAGACAGGCAGATAAAACATTTATGGAAGGGTTACAACTGGTTCATAATGATGCAACTACTTACCAATTATTGAGTTATCTAAATGAAAAAAAGGAAGTTGACATGTATATTGTTGTTGATGCAATTAGGGGGGTGCAGGTGGGTCAACGAGTTTTATGCAACATGCAGATAAGGTTCTAGAGAATGAAACAGGGATAAATGATGATTTGTTTGAGGATGTAGAGGTAGGTACTTTAGGGGTAGATGGTGATGATGACACTGTTTTAAAGGAAGATGGTATGCAAGAGGAGGATGACTATGAGCCATTTATAGAGGGGGGAGAGGACTTCTTATCTGATGGTGATAATGATGAGCTGCAAGGGGCTAGAGAGAACTTTAAAGCAATTAGTGGCTTAAAAAAAATATTAATTATGGTAGTAGTTATAGGAGGTGTGATGAAAATAAGGGGCAGGACAAAAGTGATGGTATGGATGAGGTAGGAAATGATGGTGATGACACTGAGTATTTTGATTCAGACAATTATATCTATGTTGATACCGATGATGAAGCAGGTATTTCAGGTGGGAGGAAGAGGAGCAAGTTTCCTGCCTATGATACTAATATGGATGTACCTGAAATTTCAGTTGGAATGACATTTAAGAATGCTGCATAATTTAATGAAGCTTTAGGAAAATATGAGATCAGGAGAAGATATGCTTTGAAATATACTAAAAACACAAAACAATATGTACAGATGAGATGCATGAAAGAGAAATGTCCTTGGCGTATTTCAGGATCAATGGATAGCAAGATGGAGGTATTTCAAGTTATTTACTTGAATGATAATCATCAATGCAGCTTGAAAAATAAAACAAAAAGGTTGACTAGTGCAAAGCTGGCTGATTTGTTGATGGCCAAGTTTGATAGTGTGGTCAGTATGAAGTTAAAGGATTTAAAGACATTAATTAAGAAAGAATTAAAATTGGAAGTAAATGGGGTGCAATGTTGGAGAGCTAAGTCACTGGTTCTTGAGAAGGTGAAGGGCACTGCAAAAGATGAATTTTGTAATTTGTGGATATATGTACATGAGTTGAGGAGGTCAAATCCAGATAACAGTGTTGTTTTAGAAACAAATGATGACAACTCTTTCAAGAGAATATATGTGGCCTTTGATTGTTGTAAAAAAGGATTTTTGGCTGGTTGTATGATAGTCATAGGCTTTGATGGAGCTTTTTTAAAATGTGTAATGAAGGGTGAGGTTTTGGCATCAGTAAGGAGAGATGCCAATAACCAAATTTTTCCTATTGCTTGGGGAATTGTGACAGTTAAAAACAAAGACAATTAGTTTTGGTTTCTTGAACGACTGCAGATGGATCTAGGATTTGGAAGGGGCAAGGGTGGACTTTTATGTCTGATCAATGCAATGTATACTTGTATAGTTGCAGCATTTTAAAGTTTCAATTTTTTAAATGACAAAAAATAAATACAAATATGTTGTTGTTTATTTGTAGGGATTAATGCCAGCAATATATGAGTTAGTGCCTGAAGCTGAAAGAATGTGGTGTGCAAGGCACTTGAATTCGAATTGGAGAAAGAAGAACAGGGGTAAAGCACTTGAACAATAATTCTGGAGCTGTGTCTTCTCAACAAGCCAGACAGATTACAAGAAGAATATGGATAAAATGGCTGAATTATGTCAGGTAGCTCATGATGACATGCTGGACCATCATCCCCAATTCTGGTGCAGAGCTTTCTTTGAAAGACATAGTCAATGTGAGTTGACAGACAATAACTTATGTGAGGCTTTCAATGGCAAAATAGTACCTGCTAGAACAATGAATATATATTCTTATTTGGAAGAAATTAGAAAGTACATTATGAGGAGGTTGCATGCTAACAAAGACATGGCTAATAAATGGGTTGGTGACTTAGGTCCTAGGATAAGGAAGAAGTTACATGTTAATATGGAGGAAAGCTGGAAATATTCTATCATTTGGAATGGATCTGAAGGGTATGAAATAGAGCACTATGGAGATACCTATGTGGTAAATCTTGCTAAATGGTCATGTTTATGTGGTTATTGGGAGTTGTCAGGCATCCCTTGTTGTCATGCAATTTGTGCAATTTTTTATAGGGATGAGCTGCTTGAGAATTATGTGTCACAGTGGTATAGCAAAGAAAATTACTTGAGGTCATATGGCTATATGATGACTCCTATAACAAGTAAGAAGTTCTGGCCTGAGTGTGATGAACCATCAGTAAAACCTCCTCCTTTCAAAAAAATGCCTGGCAGACCTAGGAAACTTAGAAAGAAAGAACATCATGAAGTTGGAAGTAATGGGAGATTACTGAGAAAAGGGAGGGTAATGACCTGCCAATTTTGTTTTGGGAAGGGACATAATAAAAGCAAATGTCCTGTTAGAAAAGAAGTGGAGTCATCACAATAACAATGCATGGGTACTCAAAAGGCAAAGGTATGACAACTGCAAATTAATATATCTTTTATTTTCTGATTTGTCTGTTACATTTTTTGGCAAAACACTCACAAACAACAAAATGTTTGGTTCAGGTTATGTATAATGATGTTGCTGAAGTCAGGACTTCAAGTCCGAGCAAAAAAACTGAGAGGTTGCCGAAGTTACCTGTGAAAAAGAGACAAGTGCAGTAAGAAGATAAAGGCAAATCTGTAGCTGAACAACAGGTTTGTTTATTGGATGTATTTTGTATTTATTTTCTTTTATATCTTCATGGAGGTTTTAAGCTTTTTTTTATTTGTCTTGTGTTTGGGGTATTATCAAGGAAGTGGGAAAATTAAAAGTTATTGAAGATAATTCAATAAGGAAATTGAGGTCTCGAGGGATTAAGATTATAGAAAGGCTGCCAAATGAAAAAAGAAAAATAGTTGACAAATCTCCACTGTCTGCTGAGTTATATCAATCCCTTAATCAGCTCTACAAAAGAGACAAGAGGCAGAAACAGCCTCGTGGAGTAGGAGTTTACACCTTGACCAATTCAAATTCAGCAATTATAAATGTGAGTAAATAGGTATTTTATCAACTTCTGTTAGTTTTTATCTTTATAATTGACTAAATATGCAATAATATTGGTCTTTGATTACAGCCCGGTCAGCCATCTACATATGTCATCAGCTATAAGAATTTTAGCAATTCAAGTGCAATGGTATTGAGGGGTAAAGTTGTGCACAATATTAGTGTTGTGAGATCTAATCTCAGCATGTCAACAAGAATTAACACAAATGCACCATCAACTGTAAGTCATCCAACCACATCAAATGAACCAACTGCAGCAACTCAACCCACTGCACCAAATCAGCAACTTGGAGGTGACTCAGACCTGCAAGCTCAGTTCCAAGAAGGTCTTCAAACACAAGAATCTACTGCAAATAAGTGAATGGACATAGATAACAGTTTCAAATAAATTTTTTAGATACAAACTGAATACTTTAGGCACTTTTTGGATAGCTTTTTGGTAGTTGGATTTTGATTGGACAAAATCTGATGTCTTGGTTTTATTTTAGGTATATAGATTTTGATCAATCAAAGAACATGTCTAACTAGTCTTTTGGTATATATTTTGGCAAAATGTAAACAATCAATTGAAGTTTTTTTAGTTTATGGTACATGAAAATGTACAGGATACACATATTGGAATATATGTGGCTTATGTTAATGAAGAAACTTAAAGTTTATATTACATTTTTATTTTTCTGAGCAACAGGTGCTTTTATTTCTTCACAACTTTAAGCACATCTATTGTGCTTTGTTATAATTTTTTGATTTTTTATAATTCAGAATACTGTAAATGGAAGCAAGAAGATCAATTTTGAAACATACTGATTTTCATTTCATTGAACTTCATAGCTACATTATCACTTAACAGATACATTAACTTTTACATGTAACACAACACACATTGATTTTGCTTCTCCAATTATCCACTAACTACATCCCACCATTACTTACAACACCAAATGAAAATTGTGATTATCCAAGAGATTACACACTGCTTCTGTAACTTCTTATTCCTTCATTTTAGCTTTTGATTCTCATTTTCAGCATCATCAACTCTTCTTAATAAGCCTGGGATAATTTGCTTCGATCTATTACAAATTGGTGGATCCATCCAATGGAAAAATTCACATTCAATGCCATTTTACAAGCCAAAAAAAAAAAAAGATACCCAATATGCCCACAAAAAGATAAACATAAACCCAATAAATTTCCCTCAAACTAACACAAAATCAAACCTCCATCAAAGTAAGAACAAAAAAAAAGTACAAAACTTACCAAACTTTTATCACAGGTTAAGAATCTCCTTCCTGGATTCGTTTTAGCCCAAGCCGTTTTCATCACAGGTCTATTTCTGCAACTACAATTCATCTTTGCTTCTTTTTATTTCAAATCGGTGCAAAGCTTTTCCCCTAAAATGCATAAACCCTTGAACGATTTTGATTTTTCCCCTCTAACTGCAATTTTCCCTAAATCCCTTAAACCCTTGAACGATTCAGACAGGCATTTGTGGAGAAGATGCGTTTTTAGAGTTATGTAGGGATTTCTGATGTGGACGAAATACATGAGGTGGTATACAGGTGTAAAAAAACATCTGAGCAAGCAGCCACATAGCCCATTTTAACGGCTTCAGGCTGCCACATACGCACCCACCGTTTCTTTTAACGCAATGGTCCTAACGGGTAAGTTTTTTTTGCCTTTGAGGACTTAATTTTAAAAAAAAAAGTTTAGGACTTAATTATAAAATTTTAAAAACTTATAGGACTTCCGATGTCATTATTCCTAAATTTAATATTCGTTGCATTAATTTATGAATTTCGAGTTAATATATAATTTTTTTAATTAATTAATACTTTCTCTTTTTATTATTTATTCTATGTTATATCTCTATTTCTTAATTAATAATTAATTTATTTGTTTTTTTATTTTAATATTTAATGGTATATATTAATTAATTCTCATTCAAATTTAATTATATTTTATCTATATTAATTGTACTTTTTTAAATTATATAAATTAAATTAAACAAATTGTATACTTGCATGTTAGGTGAATTATATATTTAACAATGTAAAAGAAATACAAAATATTTTTATTAGATATTGGCTTTTTGTAAATCAACATATATATATATAAGCATAAAAATATATGTGTAACATCCGTGTCCTAAGACCGGATTACTGTTCATGATTATGAATTAATAATGTATTACTGTTCAGTAATTAAATTTGATGATTTAAGAGTTATTTGCCACTGTTCTGAAATATGTTTTGGAGTTTGATTCTTTAGTAATTAAGTCAATAATTGATATTGAATGAACTTGTGGCATGGAATTGACATTGATAAGGCATTCTAGTGTTTTGAGATAAGCACTTAATGCGGACATGTTATAAGACATCAAAGTTTGATGTTATTAAAGGAGGTTTAAGGACGAAATTGAAAGAAAGAAAAGAAGAGGGATTAAAAGGAAAGAAGTAGAGATAAGCTTGTAATTGGATAAGAAGAAGAAAGAAAGTCTTCTTCCTGCAAAAACAACAAAACAGAACAAAACAAAGAACGGGAAAAGAAGGAAAGAAAAGAGAAGAAAAGGAAGAGAAAGAGGAAAGATTTGTCTGAAGTTTCAAGAAGCAGACAACATCAACAAACAGAAGAAGGATTCGGCTGGAGAAAACAGTGAGTGGATGTTTTTGGTTTTGATATTGATTTCGGTTGATTTTTGAGTTAGATTTTGAAGTATATATGCTATGATTTTTGCATATCGATTTGTTCTGAAATGTTTGAAGTTGCATGAGGCAAGTATTAAGTATATTTTTGAGTTACAGAAGATCATTTATGCGTTAAATGCTGGAATTTTGAAAATAGAGCCGTTTTTCTTCAAATTTCAGTCTGT
>CATIWO010030200.1:0-11169 GCA_949673435.1 Macaranga tanarius | reverse complement strand
AGGGACATTTAGAATAATTAATAATATTATTCAAGGACATTATTATATAATAAACATGCAAATCATCATAATAATAAATTCTCATAAATAGTCAAAATACCATGTCCATACAATAGGCCTAGAGCACTATTACTAACATAATGGTGTCTTCAAAGATCACATGTAAAAGTTGTCCTTTTTGGTGCAAAAATGATATTGGCAAAATAAAAAGTAATTTTGTTCACATGTGGACCATTTTTCAAAAAAAGCTTAAAAAGCTTAATGAGGAAAGTTACCAACTAAAAATTGAAATTTTTATAAAACCAAATTTTATAATTTTGAGCATATGGTGAAAATTATTTTTGGTAAGATACATTTTATCTTTCAAAATGCATTTTTGCAATTTTTGTGTAGAAACAAATTTTTGGCTTTCAAGAAGTAATTTATCTTTCCTTTACCCTCAAAAATATTTCTAAATGGTCAAGATACCCTTTTTCTTCCATCATGGGCTTTCACATCTCCTAGCTTGGGTTTTCAATACTACAATTGGGCATGATTGTACATAAAGTCTTGAACCTTAAACTTGTTAGCCCCTTTTGATACCATCACTTGTAAAAATCCATTAGTCCATAAATATTTATCAAACTTTGTCATTATTAAAATTAGAGGTTGTAACCTTGAGGTCAACAATCTCCCCCTTTTTGGTGATGACAAACACTTTGATAAATATTTTCAATAAATAAAAAGCAAGTCATGAAATGATCATATGATGATGCATGTTATGCTATAAAAAATGAAGTAAAATAAAAAGCTCCCCCTTAATCTGTGCCCCAGAAAGAATAGCTCCCCCTGAATACATTGCCAATTATTTCTGGATGAAACAATGCTACAAAGCAGTTATAGAATTTCATGATTGAATATAGCAAGCTAATTTTAAGTCAGATTGAGTACATCAAGGACAATTATGACTGGCTTATGATCATGCTGACAGGTTTCAAGCTAAGGAATTAGAACGTAAGGCAAATAGGTCAAACAAGAGCATGATCATAATTCGGATAGAAACTAAATTGCATAGCATCAAAAAAATTTCAGAAATGTGATAGAAATAATAACAAGAAAAAAAATAGACAAACAGAGAACAATAATTCGAAACAAGAACAATAAATGAATAAGAACTAGAAGCAAGAACAATAAATGAACAATAAGAACAATAACTAGAACAGAGAATGATAACTAGAACAAGAAGAACAATAAGAACAAGAACAATAAACTAAGTCCTACTCCCCCTTTTGGCATCAACCAAAAAGCATAGCAAAATAAAATGAAGGGGGAAGGATCACAAGTAGATAAAAGTTCAACACAACCATAAAATAAATAAGTAACTAAATCTAAAACATGCAAAACACGAATAAGAGTCCAAAGCTAATAGCTAAAAGCAGAAATCAATAAGCTAAACCTCCTCAGGTTTGTCCGCTGAATTGGGTTCCCCAGGCTGAACAGGTTTTGTGCGAAGAATGGAACTGGCCCTGGTAATTCACTTGGGAGGATGTGGTGGCTTTGATGAGGTTATCTTGGGTAAGGAATAAGTATGTGAAACTGGTGGCTGAGTGGACTAGACTAGAAGCTGGGGCTCTGGAACTGATTTTTTTGTAGACATATCGGCTCTCTGTGGGCTAGTAGGCTTGGAGGTAGCAACTTCCTTATTAATTTTCTTTAAGAGCTCGTTGAAGTTAGTCTGACAATGCTTGATAAACTGATCAAACCAGCTGGTAAGAAGAGGTATCATCTCAGGCGTCTGTTGAGGCAGAGACTTGGCCTAGGTTTATGAAGCTGATGCTACCAGCTCACCAATCTGCTTACTTAGCTCATTTTCAGCGGTGAAGTTAAAATCCAGTTCATCAGTGATCATGTGCTTTCCTTTCCTTGTACTTGGTTTAACATTCTTTGCTTCCTGTTTCCTGACACCATATGAATCACTATCCTTATAAAGCTATTTTCCTTTTGAAGCTGCCTTCTTCTTAAGCTTTTATTAGCTGCTTTCAAAACTAGGCAAGCTCTTAGGAGACTAGTGTGAGTTACTACTATCAGCTCGTTTCACATTGCTAGAGTCAGAAGACTCTTCTTATGCACCATTGCCACTGTCAGAAGGAGAAGCTAACTTCGACAAGTTGATTTCAGCACTGCCGGTTTTAGAACTGGCACCCTTCTTCTTCTCTGCCTTAACCCATTTTGTTTCTTGATATTTTCTTAGAATTACCAACATGCATATAGATTTCATCTTCAAGACTCACATGCAAGTGCTCAAACAAAGGAGTCAATAACATAGCGTACGGCAGCCCCTTGGCTTTTATAACACTAGTCATGAAGCCCATTATAAGGTAATACAAATTAAACCTCCTAGAGTTTGTAAGGTGCCACATTAGACAAAGCTCAATACTACTTACATAGTCATAACTGCCAGCTTTAGGAGTGATGAAATGAGTGAGAAACTTGTGGGCAATCCTCAGGTTAGTTTGAAGTGTGGTTGAACTCACAGTGTCATTCTCAGCCAAAGCTGGGTTTCCTATCACCTTGCGTTTAAACCTATTTTCATTATAATCTTCAAGCTTCTTCACATCGGCGTTCTTGGAAATCTTTGAGCCTTTGTTTAGTACCTTATATACCCGAGCCATATTATCCAGTGTATTAGTGTAGTTCTTGTCGTTAAGTGTCACTTTGATCTTTTTATCACCGATGGCCTTGATAGATCTATAAAACTGTCTCACCACCCTTTCATAAACCACTATTTTGATTTTCATAAAATTAACCCATTTTTGCACCTCAAACCACTCTCGGAAAGGAAAGTCTTTAGATTTGAAGTATGTCTAGTCGATAAACTTAGGAGGGATAATTTTATTACTTGAGCTTTTTAACTCAACTCCCTTGATCGGCTTCTTCTCCTCCTTCTTCGACTGCACTTTCTTTTCTCCTCTCAGTTCCTTCTTAATTTTCTTTTTCTCCCTTTCGGTGCTGTCGGAGCTTGACTCATGAATCCTCTTTTTTTCTTTTCCCATTGTTGTGAGCTTTTGGTTTGATGGTGTGAGAGATGAAGGTTAAGGTGTTGTGGCTGTGAAGTGGGTATCGGCAGAACTAAGGGCAAAAGATGAAGTATATTAAAAAATAGGTTAAGTCAAAAGTGGGTTGAAATTTGAATTTAAAAAGAAGATTGGCTTTTTGGATTTTTGTTTGATAGAGAGGCCTTGGAAAACCGGTCCATGGACAAGTCCCAATGGGTCTAGTTTAATTGATATTCACAATTAGCTATTTAAGTAGGTTCTCTTATTAATTCATGCAAGTTTAAGTCTATAAGACTTACCATTTTAGAGAAAGTTGGACCTTTACCCGATAAAGTGGAGGAAGCTTGTGGAATAAGGCTAAATCATATCAGTTGAGTAGAGAATCACATGAACAACAACAAAATTATCAAAGGGAGGTCATTCAAAAATTAAAAACTCAATAGCCTTGATGTATCCATCCAATAAAATATTGTTTTGTCCATATTCAATAATTAAATTCAAAACTACAAGATAGCATCTTTCCAACAAAGAAAAAATAGCTTAAAAAAATGGAAGGATCCACACAATAAGATTAACATAAAAACAAAAAAAATAAAATAAAACTAAAATAAAAAAAATAAAAACTAAGAGTAAAAATAGATATATAATAAACATGAAGTGCACACAAAACAAAATTATAAATTAAAATGAGAATGCATATGGATAGAAAGAAGTAAATGAAATTAAATTAAAAAAATTATGCAAATGCAAAAAAGAA
This sequence comes from Macaranga tanarius, assembly GCA_949673435.1. Classification (NCBI taxonomy): domain Eukaryota; kingdom Viridiplantae; phylum Streptophyta; class Magnoliopsida; order Malpighiales; family Euphorbiaceae; genus Macaranga; species Macaranga tanarius. The sequence continues at coordinate 7,377 of CATIWO010030200.1, read as the reverse complement.
ATTAAAAAAAATTTAAAAAAATTAAAATGAAAAACTAATTTATGCAGGCTCAAAATTCATCAGATCAAGTTCTCTACGAATTTTGCAAAACTGATATTCTCCCAAAGGCTTTGTAAAAATATCCGCAAGCTGATTTTTAGTAGACACAAATACCAGCTCAATGTCCCTTTTTAGAACATGATCCCTAATAAAGTCATGTCTACTCTCTATATGCTTAGTTCTAGAGTACAATACAGGATTTTTAGACAAATTTATGGCACTTGTGTTGTCACACATAATAGGGATATGTTTGTACCTCAAGCCAAAATCTCCAAGCTCTTATTTGATCCAGAATATTTGAGCTACACAACTTTTAGCTGAAATGTATTCAGCTTCAGCAGTAGAGAGAACTACTGATGTCTGTTTCTTGCTGAACCAGGATACCAAATTAGCTCCAAAAAACTGGCATGTACCCAAAGTGATTTTTCTGTCAATTCTACTACCTACAAAATCAACATCATTATACCCAAAAAGATCAAATGAAGTACCTTTAGGGCACCATAGACCTAAGTCTTTAGTTCCCACAAGATACTTGAAAATTCATTTCAAAGCTAATAGATGTGATTCTTTAGGATCAACTTGAAAACGAGCACAAAGACAAACACTAAAATGAATGTCAGGTCTACTTGCAGTTAGGTACAAAAGTGAGCCAATCATACCTCTAAACATCTTACTGTCAACATTTTTACCTTTTTCATCTTTCTCTAGCTTGACCGTGGTACTCATAGGAGTTTGGCTGTTTTAGCTTAATCCATCTTGAATTTCTTCAACAGCTCTCTGGTGTGCTTGGACTGATTTATGAAAATCCTATATTTGTATTGTCGTATTTGAAACCCAAGGAAGAAATTTGGTTCTCCCATCATGCTCATTTCAAACTCACTTCTCATGGTTTCTCCAAAGCCTTTACTCAGCTCATCATTTGTTGAGCCAAACACTATGTCATCCATACAGACTTGCACAATTAAGATATCCTCAAGCTAGTTTTTAATGAACAAGGTTGTGTCCACCTTTCCTCTTATGAATCCATTTTCCAGTAAAAACTTGTTTAATCTCTCATACCAAGCTCTGGGAGCTTGCTTGAGGCCATACAAAGCTTTGGTTAGCTTGAACATAAAATCAGGTTTGTAGTAGTCCTCAAAACCAAGAGACTGTTTCACATAAACTTCCTCATTCAAGAACCCATTCAAGAATTCACTCTTTACATCCATTTGATAGAGCATAAAATTCTTATAGCAAGCAAAGGTATAAAGCATTCTAATTGCTTTAATCCTTACAACCGGTGCAAATGTCTCATCAAAGTTGATTTCTTCCTCTTGGTTGTAACCTTGAGCAACTAGTCTTGGTTTGTTCCTAACTATATTTCCATGCTCATCAAGCTTATTTCTGAATACCCATTTTGTTCCAATGATGGAGTGATCCTTGGGTTTTGGTACAAGTTTCCAAACCTGATTTCTTTCAAACTAATTCAGCTCCTCTTGCATTGCCATAAGCCAATTTTTATCTTGTTGAGCTTCATCAATTGATTTGGGTTCTAATTGAGAAATAAATGGTACATTTCCTAATAACCTTCTAAGCTCTCCCCTGGTCATCATTTTCTCATTGGGATTTGACAAAAGATTCTCTTTGGAATGATGTCTATGATATCTCCATTCCTTTAGTAATTCACTTTGAGGTTCATCAAGCTGATTTTCATGGGGCATAACTTGATGAATTTCCTAACTGTCCCCAAGCTGAATTGTCTGATCTGTGGACTCAACCTGATTTTGAGCATCCTCATGCACTTAGTTCTGATGATTTTCTTTCTCATTGTTGGAGGGTGACTCAATACCTACAAGATCATCATTAACATCTCTACTAGGTATAGATTGGTTAGATTCCTTAAAAACTACATGAATAGATTCTTCAATAATAAGAGTTCTTTTGTTAAAGACTCTATATCCTCTACTATGCTTAGAATAGCCTAGAAAGATAGCCTCATCAGTTTTAGCATCAAATTTACAAAGCTGATTATTATTAATATTGTGAACAAAGCATTTACACCTAAAAACTTTAAAATAGCCTACATTAGGCTTTTTACCTTTCCACAATTCATATGGGGTCTTTTTCAAGGAAGATCTTACCAATGCTCTATTCAAGATGTAGCAAGTTGTATTTGTAGCTTTAGCCTAGAAGTACTTTGGTAAATTAGCTTCATGAATCATAGTTCGAGCTACTTTTTGAAGAGTCCGATTCTTTCTTTCAACCACTCCATTTTGCTGAGGTATTCTTGGGGCTAAAAAGTTGTGCTTGATCCCATCTTCATTGTAGAAAGTTTTAAAGGATTTATTGTCAAATTCTCCACCATGATCGCTTTAAATTGACACAACGTTAACTCCTTTTTCATTTTGGATTTTCTTGCAAAGATGAACAAACTGGTCAAATGCCTTATCCTTGTGAGCTCGGAAGAGGATCCAGGTAAACCTTAAATAATCATCAACAATAACAAAATCATAAGATTTACCTCTTAAGCTAGATGGGGAAATGGGTCCAAATAAATTAAAGTGTAAAAGTTCAAGAGGTCTGGAAGTGGAAATAATGCCTTTAGATTTAAAGGAAGACCTGGTTTGTTTACCCATTTGGAAAGCATCACATACATCATCTTTTTCAAATTTCAGCTTGGGTAAACCTTGACAAGCTCATTTGTGACTAGCTTGGAAATCGGTTTCATGCCTGCATGGCCTAATCTTCTATGCCACAACTAACTATCATTATCAAGAGAAGCTAAGCACACATCAGAGTTATTCAGGCTATCAAGATTAACTCGATACACATTTTCATTCCTACTACCAATAAACAAGGAGTGATTGTCATGCAAACTTTGAACTTCACAATGTGTAGGTTCAAAAATCACTCTCATGCGTTTATCATACAATTGACTTACACTGAGTAAGTTGAATTTTAAACCTTTTATAAGAGAAACATCTTTAATTAATGGCCTTGATCTAATGATTTCTGATTCGATTATTTTAGCCTTACTGTTATCTTCGAAACTAACTATTCCTTTGTCCTTTAGCTCTAAATAGGTGAACCTTAACTTGTCACCCGTCATATGCCTAGAGCAAGCACTATCCATACACCATTTATTTTGCACCTGCTTACTCATTAGGCAAACCTGCATGAAATTACTTAGCTTTAGGTACCCAAACTAAATTGGGTCCTTTCAGGTTAGCTTCAGAAGTCTGTCTGGTCGCTTTTGGTACCCAGATAAAATTAGCCTTTGAAACATTTTTCTTACAAGCACAAAATTTCATAATGTAACCAGAATGATTGCAATAAAAGCATGTAGCATGAGAATATAATGAAGATGATGCTTTAACAAAATAGTTCCCATACTTTTTAGTTTTAGCAATATTCTTATAACCTAATCCTTATTTTCCATTTGAGAAGAGTTGATTTCCTAAGAGAGCATCAAGGTTCAGTTTTCCCTTAGTAAGTTTCTCTAGATCTTTTATGAGACCATCTGCTTTCTTTTATAATTCTTCATTCTCTTGCAAGAGAACTAGATTTACATTGAAAGTAGTTTCAAGATCCTTTTTCAAGGAATCAGCTTCAGAAACATCAAGGTCTAGCTTCTTAGAAGCTTCAGCATAAAGATCTTGAGCATGTATTTCTTTCTCTTTGAGTTTAATGAAATCAGCATTTGTGATATCACACATGCATGTTTCTTTTTCGAATGTCAACACTTTGAGCACTTTCTTAAGTGAACTATATTTTTTAGTTAAGGTTTTGAATTCCTTATATAATTCCCCAAAAGCACACTCAAGTTCATCATAAGAAATTGGATCAGAAGATTTTACCTCAAAGGATGAACTATCAGAAAGATTAGCTTCAGGAGTCTCGGTAGTCTCAGAATGTTGACTGTCATTAGCTTTGCTGGTATTATTTGACTCTAAAGCCATCAAACACAAGTTTGCAACATCTTTGGAGTCATCATCATTACTGGAGCTGGTATTATCACTGTCACTCTAGGTTGCAACCATTGTTTTCTTGGGCTTTTCTTTCTTCACCTTCTTTTTCAGCTTAGGACAATTAGTTCGTAGATGTCCCAGTTTATTGCATTCAAATCAAATGATTTCAGAGGATTCATCCTTGGTCTGAAACTCTGAATTTGGCTTAAATATTTTCTTCATATTTCTTTGGTATGTCTTTCCACTTTTTTTGAATATTCTCTTGAATCTTCTTGTGATTAGCGCCACTTCCTCATCTTCGAAGCTGATTGAGTTGTCTGAGCTTGATTCCATCTTTAAGGTGATGTCTCCTCTCTTTTTCTTCTCTGTAGAGGTGTGTTTAGATTTGCCTTTCATCATCATCTCATAAATGAGTAGAGATCCAATCAGCTCATCATAGGAGTAGTTTCGTAGATCTTTAGCTTCACATAGAACAGTCACTTTAGTTTCCCATTTTTCAGGTAGGGATCTGAGGATTTTCTTTACCATTTCTTCTTTAATAAGATTTCTTCTAAAATTTTTTAGTCCATTGACAATTTCACTGAATTGGGAGTTCATTGAAGAAATAGTTTCATCTGACTTCATAAAAAACAGCTCATAATCTCTCCATAGTATGTTAATCTTGGACTCCTTAACCTGATTTGTTCCCTTATAGGTTACTTCAAGTTTATCCTACAATTGCTTAGCCGAAGTGCATGTAGAGATCCTGTTATACTCATTCACATTAAGAGCACAATGAAGTATGTTAAGAGCTTTAACATTTAGCTGGACTAATTTTCAATGAGCTTTAGAATATTCTGGTTCAGGTATTAGAAATTCATTACCATTAGCATCTTTCTTAGTAGGAATAGAAGGTCCTTTAAGAATGATTCTCTAGCAATCAATATCAATAGCTTGAATAAAATTTTTCATCCTATTTTTCTAGTATTCATAATTAGTCCCAGTGAAAAGAGGTGGTCTAGAAATTGAATTCCCTTTCGGAGAGTTCGGAAGCACTAAGAACATCACTTAAGCTAGCAACCATATGGATCTATTAGCAAGATTGACCTGCTCTAATACCAATTGTCAGGTCCTAAAGGCTGCTCAAGAGGGGGAGTGAATTGAGCTTTTAAAAACTTTTACTGAAATTCAAGCTGATTTAGAAAACTGCTATAGTGAAATTAGAGAGCTAAAATGATTGAACTGACAGGATGTTGAAAATAATATAAAATTAGAAAAACTTAACTTTGACTCGAGCTGGATGACTTTAAGAAAGAGCAAATAAGTTTATCAAGAATCACAATCATAAAAAAGAGATTCAAATGAAAGTACAACATAAAAGATTTATCGTGGTTAGACACCTCTTGCCTACATCCACTCTTCAAGAAAACATCCTTGAGATTTTTCACTCTTAAAGTGATCTCTTTTCAAAGGTAAGAGACAAACTATTTACAGCCTTAGTACTACCCTTTCTTAAGTTGCTATCCATACTAGTTTTGTTAGCTCCAGCAACTAATCCCGCACTGGTTTTCCCAATAACTCCAGCAACTGTGCACTCATTCCTCTCAATGGTGCCTTTCAAAATAAATCTCGATGGCTTGAAGGTTGTGTATTTGTGTCTCTCACAAAGATAAGATAATACAATTGAAGCTCTACGGATTTGGGAGAGAAAAACATCACTCAAGAAAGCACAAAAACTTTTTGAAAGCTCTCAACCAAAACCAACAACAACAATTTTCACAACAAAACCCCTACCATGCAAATTGGAAAAGAGATTAATATATATGACTACACAAATGAGGTTGCCCTACTTTTCCAAAAGTCAATTGTTGTTGTAATCTATGCAACGACAAACATGTGAAGTGCCAATATGTGAAGAGTGACAAAATTTTTTTGCTTGGTTCAGAGTTAAAATCAGTTTCTCAGTAGAGCTCAACCTTGTGCCAAAGTGCTCTGAAGATTTCAGAGTCAAATTGCCAAAATTAGGCTTGCTCAATGGTGTCTTCAAAGATCACATGTAAAAGTTTTCCTTTTTGGTACAAAAATGATCTCGGAAAAATAAAAAGCAATTTTGTTCACATATGGACCATTTTTCAATAAAAGCTTAAAAAGCTTAATGAGGAAAGTTACCAACCAAAAATTCAAATTTTCACAAAACTAAATTTTACAATTTTAAGCATATGGTGAAAATTATTTTTGGTAAGATACATTTTGTCTTTCAAAAAGCATTTTTGCAATTTTTATGTAGAAACAAATTTTTGGTTTCCAAGAAGTAATTTATCTCTCCTTTACCCTCATAAATTTTTCTAAATGGCCAAGATACCCTTCTTCTTCCATCATGGGCTTTCACATCTCCTAGCTTGGGCTTTCAACACCACAATTGGGCTTAATTGTATAGAAATTCTTGAACCTTAAACTTGTTAGCCCCTTTTGATACCATCACTTGCAAAAATCCATTAGTCCATAAATATTTATCAAACTTTATCATTATCAAAATTAGAGGTTTTAACATTGAGATCAATTAAATCAGTGCCATAGGATTTGTGTATATAATTTTAGAATAAATCAAATTGAAGATAAAAGATTGTACTAGTTGAATTAGAGTGCAAGTATAATGTGTTGTATATGTGTTTGATGTGTGGCTATGTATAGGAGGTACAAAGGATAAGGAAAGCATAATCAACTAGGAAAATTCTTACTTGAAAAGGTGGAAAGCATTTTGGGTAAGTAATTGCTAATATATTGCATATATTTAACTTCTTTTGTATATTATAATTGTATAAAATATATGTGCTCTTTTAGATAATTAAATAAGTATATGAATAATTATACATGTTGAATTGGATAGATTGTGATCCTTAGTATTGGTAGTGGAAGTTAACAATATTATTAATATGTGTTAAGTGTTCAAATAATTGAATATATATATATATATATATATATATATATATATATATATATATATATATATATATATATGCGAATAATGTACATTGTTAAATATGTGAATTGGAAAGGTTATGATTTTGGTGTTATTTTGGAATACCAATGTTTGTATGTATGTGATTAGTATGAAGATATTATAAATAAAAGAGTTTGGATGAATTAATGACTAAGAAAATAAGCAAAGAGGAAGGTGTGTGATTGTGAAGGAAAGTGTGTGTAGAAGAGCAATAAAATGCGGAATTTAAAAATTTTATTGCATGCAACATTTGCATCTAACACAAACACTTTCATGCCCATAGATCATATCACATGCACTCTTATATAGCTAAACATGCATAATGAACAATATACCAACAACATATCAACCAAGTCATGCTTTCAAGAAGAAGACCTAGCAACTAAGAGATATTGTAACACTTACATACTC
>CATIWO010030182.1:0-14647 GCA_949673435.1 Macaranga tanarius | reverse complement strand
ACAACAATACGCTTCACGAAGCATATGCAAGCAACGAACCACCCAATCTTTAGCAAGTAAATCCTTAACTTGGGACACTAGACCAGCACTAGCTCCAAACAACTGGCAATCTCCTTGAATTGCTATATGACTAAAGAAAATTCAATTCCAAAATCACATGATTAAAACCTGAATCTTATGCCAACCTTAAACTTGTTAAAATACCCCATAACTCTGCCTCTAACGATGTACATGAACCCAAATAATTATGTTTATTTTATTCCATAATGAAATGAAAGTTGAGCCGTAATTGTTCAAAAAAAAAGTTGAGCCGTATATAATAAAAATTTTAATTTTATATATATTCAAAATATTACATCCATCATTAATTAAATAAGTAACATATTCAATAAACATATAAAGTTGTTTTTTCTCTTTCCCTCACCTACTCCTCTCTTCTTTGTTTTTCATCAACAAAGCTTCAATGGTGGGGTGGATTTTGGCCAAAATTCACCCAACCACCCTCTTTTTTTTGCTTTTAAATTTAATATTAGTTTAATTAAGAGCTTAGTCTCTACCTAGTGAGGGTTTGTCCCTCTTAAATAATATTTTATTGACAGTTTTAATTTTTATTATTTTAGTCCACAGATCTAGCTACTGGAGCTTTGAGTTGATAGATCTTAATGGTGAAATATCAAGAATGGTGGATGCTTGAAGAATATAGTCTGATTCTGCTCCGATCGGCTCCTTCGTCACATCAGTATGATGTCTCAGACAAAGAAAGTTTCTTCCTGTATCTCCACAAAGGATATTTTAGTTTAATCCCGTGTATTTTTATTTTATATATTTTTAGGGAGAAATATCATTTGTTTTGTGTTTCCTGTTACTTTCAGTATTTTTATACTGAACTTTGTAACTCTCTGTTTGGTGAAATACCAAAGTTGGTAAGAAAAAAAGAAAGTCATAAAATTTAAAGGGTTAATTTAGTAATTGAGTCTATTAAATTTCTGCATGAGGACGTTTCATGGCAAAAAGCTCCTTTAATTAAATTGGTCCTGTATTTGAATTCTATCCATCTTAAATTTTTTTGTACCAACTTTAGTCATGAAGTACAAATAAGGATTCAATAAAATATGAAAATAATTTGTGATTGTAATTGAACCAACAATAGTTACAAAGTGCAAATAAAAATTAGTTTCATATCTAATATAATATGAAGTACTCGTGATTAAAAAAAAAAAAGAATTTAGTAGTTCAGTGTGATCAAAAGAATGATACTGCTAACAATCTATTTTTTTCAAGTTAGATGGCAAAATTTTTTTTAAAAAAATGAATTCTCTTCCAAATCATTTTCGCACGGCACAAACCAAGTTGTAATCAAATTCTAGTAGAGTTTTTTTTTTTTTTTTTTTTGAGCATGATGAGTGAAACATTCATATCAAGAGAAACATACAGTGATGGGCAGAGCCATTTACAACTTGAAGCATTCAAAATGCTCCCATAAAAACTTATCTCAAAAAGGCAGACCTGAAACTATTAACCTGAAAAAGAATCACTGCCATCTTAAAGATCCTTAACCATAGGACCACATATAGTTATTTACAAGACTACGGACAACAGATGATTCTCAGTACTAGCGACATTAAAACTAAGAAATAAAAACCAAACCAATAGTTACTACTCTAAACATCTGACCCAGCTAAGTAAATTAAAATAAAGTCAGTAAATTTCCTCTCCCACAAGTACAAGAAAAAATACTGACTTCCCCAGTACCAAACTAAAAAACAAAAAGAACTTGTAACCTTTTCTGATTTAGGCTTCATAATGTGAGGCTTGTCCTGTTGCTTCAGAATTTGTATCTGCTGTCAAGAGGATCAAACGCATGCGTAAGAATGTTTGTGCCTATTTCAACAATATCCTCTTCTTTAAATGAGGTTACAAACTTCACAACAACCAGCAAACACAGTAAAGAACTCGGTAGTTCTCCTCCCTGCAGTACTAAAGACGCAGTTAGAATGTCTTTTGTAAATTGCCTTAGATGGAGCTCCATCATTATCGGGTGGCCAAGCTGGAGTCATAGAGAAAAATCTGCAAAAAAACTAGATCTATAATATATAACTTATTTAATATTTATGAACAAAGACAAGAAAGAGAAAGAAAAGAGAAAGTGATTTTGGCCAAAAATGGCTAAAATCACTTCTAAAACCACTAGGCGGTTTTAGACTTTCAGAGAGAAGAACCATCAGTGCTGTGAAGAGCTATCAAAAGCTATCATTGATATGATAAATTCTAGTAGAGTTAAGCATTGAAGGAATGGTTTCAATTCTAATGTTCATGTAAGTAAAAATAATGCTAGTTCTTTCCAACATTAGCTCAGTATATAGTTCTATAAATGCTGCTGTCTGGCCAATCTTTGATCTAATTAATAACAATAGTAATAATTATATCATGCATTGATTTGATAGATCAATGTGAGTAGCACATGAGCAACATCAGATCGGATGCAGGCAGGTTAGAAATGAAAAGTCAATTTATGCATCTTTCTTGTGTCCATACAAAACTCTTATTGAGTTCAAAGTTTCTCAATTCTCAAGAAGATTCACAATACATATACAATACTGTACAATTAATGTTAAAAAGATGTGTGATTTATTACGAAGTCAATTAATATTGATCTTAGATGAATTAGCCAAGCTTTATAATATTGATGTTGGATTAATGAATTAAATATTATTTTGATGCTCAAATAATAATAATATTGATCTCAGATCTTAATGATCATGCTGTGCTTTAATTTGTGGGATCCTATGCATTAATTAAGTGTTGTCATAATTATATATATATATACATGAACATAGCGTAGCTAAAACGTCAAATTGGGAGATTAATGTCTCCTGTGGCTTATAAAGGTTTACAGAAAATAATACCGATGTTAAAATATGTATAACTCATTTATAATATGAGGGTTTTTGTTTTCAATAACTCAATGTATTAAAATTATTTCTAGGATAAATTTATATGCTATTTTGCTTTCTTAATTTTGTCTCTATTTTAAAAATACACATATTAGTGTTATTCAATAATATGTTATTTTAAATTCCTTTTCATGTAAAATATTATTCTAAATTCACCATTATTAATAGCTAGAAATTTTTTTAATCAATGCAGATATCAAATGACTCAATTATTGATGGATTATGTAAAAAATTTAGATTCTACACCTTAAAATATTTTTTAAAAAATAATTAGACAACTTTCTCAAGTGCAATAACTGTAAACATTTCATGTGTAAATATTTTAGTAATTTTTTCCTTCTATTTTTAAGTTTACCTTCTTAATCCGGATAGGATATTTATGAACTTATGTTATTATTAATTATAATAAATCTAAATGCCTCTTTATGATCGATTGAACTTCATTTGTTCATCTTGTTATATGCCTGTATGAGTGCATTATTAATTGAATTTCAACACAAGAAATGGTGAAAACAGCAATCTTAAATCCTAAATTACCTGATGTTGCTTAGCAAATTTTACATTAATTTTCATTGGAATTCTATATTCAAATATAAGGACGGTCGCATTTGTGTCTATATGTGCAAGAAAATGTTAATACTAAATTAAGACAAGGACACTAGATTTCAGGTGATGCCACATGCAAATGATAAGTCAAATGGACATAAAAAAACCTCGCCATGTAAAGCTACACCTAAAAGACTTGGGAAAGCTTAGTTTTATAATAATAATAAGAATTTTAGATAGGACTTACCAATACAATCAGCCAGAAAATAATTTATTGTGTATTTTTTAAATGTATATAAAAATTTAGAGTTTAAATTTTAATTTTGTTATAATTATAAAATTATTTTTATTAGATTTTTTAAAAAATAATATTGCATTTTTTTATTATATTTTCCTCTTAAATTAAGTGAAAATTAAGAATTCAAATTATGTATCTCGTGATGCTCTAATTAAGGAAAAGTGACTATCAGATTACTTTCTCACTAACATACTCTGTTGATATATTAGATCACGTAATTAACTTTCTTAATAAACAAAAATAATTCAAACTTTCAAGCACTAAAAAGGGAAGGGGGTATATTAAGGATTCTCATGAGTAGTGCAATTTGTTCTCTTTAACAAAGGAAAATCTTTGCATAATTGTAGACGCAATGTCAAGTAGGATTTAGTTTTAATTTTGTTAGATGATTTTCTACTCCATTTAGGTGATGTGTAATTGTGTATAACCATTCTTTTGAATTTCGTTGTTTTGATTTGCAATATATTTCAACTTTAAGTGATGCATTAAGAGTTGGCAAATTGATGCTCAAAAAAAAAAAAAAAAAAAGAGTTGGCAAATTGAATTTCTTTCCATTTTCTTTATTCACTTCCTTGGATTTCTCTTAGAAGAAAGAAGTTAAACCATAACCTTAAGGTACTACTTATTTATTTATTTTTATTCTTTTCAATTTGATGTATTTGGTATGGGATAGCTATGAAGATTTGAATCATTTTGAAATAACTCTTTCAATATTTATTTATTTATTGGTGAAAAGACGAGGCAAGAGCCTAAACAAAACTTACAAGAAAACTAAATAATTGTAAAACAAAAAGATGAACTCGAATATATATATACTCAAACTCGAATATTCATTTAAAAGAATTCATATTTCTCTTTATTTGAAGTACCAATTAAGACGATACTATTTCTATGTGCCTGAAATAATCCAATCCAAGCCATATGTAATTCCAATGTGCCCTTCATCCCTGGATGTGCATTAATTTTAGCATTTTTTTTTTAAAAAAAAAACTTCCAGTGATTCAATATATGTATAAAATAATGCATTAATATTTAATATTTAAACTTTAAATTTGGACATACCCTAAGTATATATTTTTCACTCTAGCATTTCCTTCCACCTTACAAGTTACAAATATAATGCATAAATCTTTCCTAAAATTGTTTGCCTAGATAAAAAAAATGTCACAATAAGAAGCTGATACCTATCTCATAATTTACATAATGTTGTAATATTTCACTTTCAGAAATTTTAAATACCAAAATTTCACTGGTAGGAAGTATGAACTGTGAATTCTTAAAAAAAAAAAAAACATTTAGAAAAAGCTATTTATTTAAGTCCTGAAAACTTGTGTCTGAAACTGAAGCACACCAAACCCAGCTACTACCTTCCAAGTTTTAACCCAAAAAAAAAAAAAAGAAACATATAGTCAGCACCCATTTATTTAAAGAATATTTATTAGCAGAAAAGTGCTGTTTCTCAACTATTTGTTAATTGGAAGAAACAAATTTTTGCAACACTTAAGCCTTAATCAATGGCGTAGCTGGCAAGCTTGTTACAGCTTCACACACTCCCTTCCTTTTTATATATGCTCCTTCTTCACTTCCCACATTGCTCAATAATCAATACAAGAAGAGGAGCAACATCAAGAACTTGACCACCTGCATGTACTAAACTCAGCCATGGATAAAATAAACTCATCATGTATTCTACTAGCTTTCTTTCTTGTATGTGTCTCAACGGAATTGTACATTGTTCGAGCTCAGAGCAGCAAAAAGTCCCCTTATGATGCTGCTATAACTCATTATTACATGTTGCCAAAATCACCTACTCGGCATGAACAAGCTTACTGTCTAGCCAGAGGGGCCTGCCAGAAAAAAACCTTGGTCTGTCCTGATCAATGCAAAGAGAGGAAGCCTGTGCAAAGCAGGAAGCAGAAAGGATGCTTCATTGATTGCAGTAGCAGATGTGAAGTCACCTGTAAATGTAAGCTTCTTTATCCTGTCTCTAACTTTTTTTTCTTTAAATCCTGATAGCTATGATCGAGCTTTGATTTAGTGGTACTGGAGTCATCTTCGCTGGTATCAGAATCTCAAAAAGTTTGGTCTTACACTCTCTGGCTTGCAATGTTTTTCCTATTAAATAATCACCTTTTTTGGTATAATGACTACTAGTATCTGTAGTCACAAGGGCTCCAACTAATTTGAATCGAGCCGGATAGATCCGATTGTTCCATCACCAAGTCTTATAACATTTTCTTTAATCCACTTGCAGGGAGAAGGCCTAACTGCAATGGATATGGCTCTCTATGTTATGATCCTCGATTCATCGGTGGCGATGGTGTGATGTTCTACTTCCATGGAGAAAAGGGAGGAAACTTTGCTATTGTCTCTGATGATAATCTACAAATCAATGCACATTTCATCGGAACAAGGCCGCAAGGGAGGACCCGAGACTTCACATGGGTGCAAGCCCTCTCCATCATGTTTGATACTCACACACTGGTCATTGCAGCAAAGAAAGTTGCAAAATGGGGCAATGACATTGATGCTCTTATTGTAAGATGGGACGGTAAGGAAGTTGACATCCCTACTGATGGCGAGGCCGAGTGGAGGACTAATGGTGAAGACAGAGAGGTTGTTGTTGAAAGAACTGATGATGCTAACACTGTAAGAGTCACAGTTTCTGGTCTGGTGGAACTAAACATAAAGGTGAGGCCAATTGGAAAAGAAGAAGACAGGATTCATAACTATCAGTTGCCAGAGAATGATGCATTTGCTCACTTGGAAACACAGTTCAAGTTTTTTAGCCTGACAGATCTTGTTGAAGGAGTTTTGGGGAAGACTTACAGGCCAGATTATGTTAGCCCTGTCAAGATTGGTGTTCCTATGCCAATGATGGGTGGAGAAGACAAGTACCAGACTCCATCTCTCTTTTCACCTCTTTGCAGTGTTTGCAGATTTCAAAGACAGTTCAGCTCTGAAACTAGTAAGGAAGTGTCTACATACTAGTAATAACAGAAAATAAAGGTAAAAATGAACAAATTTGTTTTCTAAATTTATGTGATTTTGTGTTCCCTATGCTCTGTATTTGGATCTAATGCATAAATAAGTGAAAGAGAAATTATCAATGTAATTTATGTTTTTTTGGTAGAGATTTTTTTTTCTTTTGATTGTTATAGTAATGGTATTCAGAACTCAACACTCTAGTGTCCTTTTTTCTGGATATTGGCACCTGACTATTCACCCTCCTAACAATTTTAAAAGCCCGTCCCCATATCGGCCTGATGCAGTTACAGAAATTTTATTTTCTGAGAGTGCATCTACCAAGAAAATTTATTTTTAACAATGATTGAGGCAAACTTATGCTTGAGATGAAAATAAATATTTATGGAGCTTTCATTTATTATTATTAATTTGAGCTTTTCTGTTGGGTGGTTATGCTGTTTTGTTTTTGGGTTTTCTTCCCATGTTTTTGTGCTTAAATACAATATCAGTATTGAGACATCTATTGCACAATTGATCAGTAGAGAACTTTTATAGTCATTGATACATTCTCATGCAAGTAATACAATGTGGGTTGGATTTTTCACAACACCACTCCATTTTCTGCTATATTTTTCTTTGGTAATCAGCTAATAAATACTTATTTAATCTTGACACTCACTGAGGGATCAAAATCCTTTGGTTATGTCCCTGAGCAAAGTGAGTGCCTCGAGCAACATCTCATGAACAAGAGGCTTCTACTGCTAAACTCTTCTTCACTCCTCTGCATGGATCACCAAATGTACTGATTGATACTCCAACATTACAACTCATTGATCCAATGCAAGCCTGTAAACAATCATCATTGAATTAAACCTGGCACAGACTAAAAATTTCTACATGGAATTTTAAAAAATGAAAATTTCTACCTTTTGTACAATTGAAAGAGCATTAGTACTGCTGCATTGGCCATGGCTAAAACTTCCACAGCTTCCATGTGGGGTTCCAAAGCTTGCAAACTTTACTGAAGAGATCACCTGATTCGGATGTGGGCATTGCAGTGATAGTACAGGTCCTGATTTTTTTACTCCTTCTGAATCTGCGTTCCACATATCTACAGGTTGTGGGTGGGATTCAGACACATGGGAACATAAACTTCCAACCTGTCTTGCAGCAAAAGCAATTTGTGTTGGATCCCCACCAATTTCCTCAAATAATACAAGAATGTTGCCACTTGATTTCACCCACGAACGAGGCACATGGTAGCTGCAAAAATTTGTTCACATCAGGAAACAGAACTTTTCAGAAAGTTTCTCAGAACTGTTTTTGTTGAGTACTTACAATGTCTGAGAAGGCTTTCCACAGTTCTTGAGGCATTTGTTTGAGTTATAAGCTCCTATGTAACTACAAGAGTCAGTGCATCCGCTATTTGGAGCCAGATTAGTTGGCCAATATCGTCCAATACTTTGTCCATTCACCCATGCCTCACCCTTCCCCATTCCTGTGAAATCAATTGCAATAGGATCATCACCAGCAGGTGCATCAAAACTGGTCTGGATTACAAGTAACACAAGCTGTTAGTTTCTACGAATCGATACCACAGCATTCAATATGGCATATCAGTGAGATATGTAGATATCTAAATAGTTAATAACCAAGGAAAGATGTTTAAAATTGTTGTTACCTTGTACCATATCAAAGGCTGGTTCTTAGGCAAGTTAGGCTGTGAAACCCATTGTGAAGAACTTCCACTAGGGAGACCTGAATCTTCACCTTGAAGTCCAACCTGCGGAATTTGAAGAATTTAGCATTTCATCCTTCTATGTATTTGGTTTTATTGTTTTATTATCAGAAGTCTGTGATTTTCTTTTTGACACTTCAGATTTTGTCATTGAAGTGGTTGTATAGTACTAACACGAAATCATAGGGTACTGAAGTGTCATAAAAAAAAACCCATTACTCCTTAGTAATGAAACACTTAATGCAAGATCACTTAAACACCATTCTCTGAAGTTCACAATGCGAAACACAAAGTCTAACCTGATATGTCCATTGCTGGGAAGAGAGATCAATGTTGTTGCCATTTTGTGATTTCAGTGTTACTGGACCAGTTACTCCAGCTCCGACCAAATCATAAAAAGCTCCATAATTCTGAAACAGAATATATAGCTTTTCATCAACTAGTTCTTATATCTGGCAATGCTTGCATTTTGGAACTTATTATATTTGATAAGAAAAGTAAAGCACCAGAATATGTAAGCATGAATCAGGAGAACAAAACCTCAAGTCCGACTGTCAAACTTAGGAGATCAATATTGTTCTTTCCAGATGTGAGTGTGATGGGAATATCTACTGTAACCTTAGCATTGCCACTATTCTTGCCTGTTCCACTCCCTGTGAATGCCCATAAGCAAGCACATATCAGTACTATTGCAATTGTGTAAGCCAAATGACAACACGAACTTGAAAAGCACACAGAGATGCATAAATTTCATTGTGTGTAAAGTGTGACTATGAGCAAAAAGCAAATTCTTTGCTAAGAACATCGTGCGACAAATAACAGAAATCAATCTGAACAAGAGAATAGTTTATAATTCAAGAAGTTAGGGAGTGGAAACAAACACCCTTTTGGCTCCTGATAGTGTGTTCTGAGTTTGCTAGTCTATGTATATGCATCTAAAGGAACAACCTGAGAAAGAAGATTGATAATTTGTGGACAGCAAAAGATTATTTCTTGTGAATTTTACATCACCTGCAAGCTTCCCATTAACAAAAACATGAAGGGCATGGCCAAGAGATGCCACATGAAGAACACTTTGAGATCCATCTTCAAGGAAGGGCTCATCACCTTGGATGTTAGTGCTGCCAAAAAACCAGAAGGATTTTCAAATTTTCACCACATCAATGTATTGAAACAACCTCAAGACATGAAACCAACAATATAATAAGAACATACTAGAGCTAGAAAAGTCATGCTTCAAGGAAACAGCTGTATACCTTAATGAGTACCATAAATAATCACTCTGATCGGCTGTAGTATTTATCTGCTCTAATAGTCCAGATTTCACAAATGCATTTTTCTTTGAGATACCTACTGGTTCATTTATCCAACTCCAACCAGACCCAATAGCTTTGGAGGAACCAACTTGAGCAACAAGAGATTGATGGATGAAGCTTGGAACTACAGTCACTGAGTTGATCTGTCATACCTTTTGGAATTAGCTTGAAAATATTTAATAGTGTATGCATCTACACATAATATTTGCAGAATTAGAATATCCTCGCCAACAATACGAACCTTCGCCGTATTGAGAACTACATTTTTGCAGTCTGGTAAGATGCTCACAGACCATGCAGGCAAATTATATGAATTGCCATTGAATGTTACAGTTTTGTCAGTGGTAGCAACATTGGCAAGAAAAGCAGCACATAATGATCCTGTTTTATAGACTGTCGCCTGAAAAAGGCAAAAAATGAAATCAATATAGATCAGAATTTATGCAAGGCTTATGATCATAACGTTTGTTACTGTTACTACAAATTTACCTCCAAGTTCGAACCTAGAGAAGTTGTTACTGGATCAGTGGCTATCAATGCTTGTTCACAGAGCTTTATGGCCTTATGCACATCTCTTAGGTGACCCCATTTAGGCTGTCTAAGGAGTCCTGCAAATTCATCATATGCATGTGAAATGTGTCATGTCTTAATACAGATCAAACTTGCAAGAGTTCTTAAAATAACAGCACTTATATATTAATCAGATTTTGCAGAATGTATAGAAGATAATAATTAAGGGATACCATATTCATCAATAGGTGCATCATAATCATAACTTGTAGCAATAAAGGGTCCGCCAGTAGACCGGCCGAAGTTAGTCCCTCCATGGTACTGCAAGAAATCAACCAAATTCAATTTTATTGTCAAGCTCAAGCACTTCAGTTTGAGATTGATGTATAAGAATACATATATACCATGTAATAGTTTTGGAAAGTTCCACCTAGCTGGTAAAATCGTGCCACGGCAAATGCAAGATCTTCAACAGGTCTGTAGGGAACAGCACCACCAAAGGATAAAAACCTATACCATTTGAAATTATTAGTGAAAAAAACATGAAACATTAGGACTATGAAATCTTTAAGTTTGAATACTGAACACTGACCATCCACTCCAATCCTCAGTCCATATTTTGGGCTTGCTTTTGGAATTTGGGGTGAATTGGTCACAGTAAAATCCATTGCAGGTGTTTATCTGTACAGATACCGTATCGATGATTTGAGCACTAATTTAAGAAAAGATTCTGCAGTAGAATAAACTTACAACAGAATCAGGAGCATCTGCTTGCTGGCACATGACCCAGGGCACACCAGTATCCAAAGATGTAGCCATGCCTGCTGCCCAATTGATATAGGTCTTAGCAGCAGGTCCAAAAGCTGAATCAATGTTACCATACTCATTTTCAATCTGAAAAATTGAAGAATCAAAAGAAAAAAAAAATTAAGAAAAGTAAATAAAGAACTATCAGCTTGTAGATCACATTACAACTCAATGACCAAAAAGTCAAACAGCAATGATTTAATATTCATTTCCTGATGATGGAAGAGAACCCACTAATAGAATATGCACTATTATTAGTATAGTAATCAAACGTGAACACTAATTAATTACTTGTATCAAGATCAACCTGTGATAAAATGATGGGCCCTCCTTGAGATGCATAAAGGTTTTCTTGCTTCATCATGTCCACAATTTTAGCCGTGAATCGCTGCATTTCAGCCTGCAACAAACATAGGGACCAATTTAATGAAGTATCAAACAATTATTGCTTTGAAATAATAAAATCAGAAGAATCAAGAAGTAAAAGACCTTGAATGGTTCATTATCTGTTCGAAATTTGATTCCTGGAATAAAATGCAGCCAAAGAGGAAAGCCACTACACAACCCCAGATGAAAAACAACATTATGAACCAATTCAATTATCAAAATTAAGAAAAGAAACAGAGGAATTGAGCAAATGGAATCAAAATCTGCATACCCATAATTCCATTCTGCACAAACATATGGACCAATGCGAATATGAACATAGAGTCCAGCTTCTGCTACTAACTTCACAAATTTCACCACATCATATCTTCCTTCAAAATTATACTGCAATCATTGTCAATACCATTAAGGATTAAAAAATGAAAAGGAAACGTAAGTTTGATGAATGAGTTTTAAATTAATATACTAATCAAGAAACAGGGGACCTCTGTTTTCCTTTCTATAAATAAAAAGATATCCCCTTTTTTCTATAAATTCAAGACAAAGAGATTTTGCTGATTAAAACTTTTTGCACTACACTATATTATACAGCAATCAATACCCAGAAATTGATAACTTTTATGTTCTTTTTTTCTTTCATTTTCTTGGCAACCAAACAGAACAGAAGCAGAAAAATAAAAGAACCTGGTTTCGAACTGGTTCGTGCACATTCCAGAATATGTAAGTCTCAATAACATCGAGACCTCCATCTTTAGATTTCTGTATAAGATCTGGCCACATCTACGCCACCAACGAACAAAAACAAATCAAAATTAGACGCATTAATTAAAAGAAAAGAATTGAAACAAGAATTGAGATTACCTACCTCAGGAGTGCTGCGAGGATAGTGAATAGAGCCAGATACCAAAACGCGGCGCTTGCCATCGATTAGTAAGGCTCTGTTATCATATGTCACATTGGCAGCATATGATGTTGCTGCAAGAACACCAAGAAAACAGAGTAACACACCCGCAACTGCAAGAATCTTTTTTTCTCCCATTTCTTGATTTTTTTTTATGTTCTTCTCTCGTTTCTTGAAACTGTTTTAACAGTTAAGTTGGTTTTCTTGAAGCTGTAATTAATGGTTCTATATATATATAACAGTTGCTTCTTTAGAGCAAATTGCTTTGTTAACTTTGCTTTGCTTTGATGGATGGTTTTATCAAAAACGTGAAGGGAATAATAATGGAGGAGAAGTGGAGAGTTAAGTTATCTTAAGAGTAATACGACACGCCATTAATGAGTCTGAGTCTGCTTATGGTTGTTTCTTGTTGTTGTGTTTAGTTCAAATTTACAGTGTAATGCGAGTAATGATAGGGCCAGAGAAGCTAATGAGCTGTGAAGCAGAGTGTAAGCTATATATGCTCTCTCTTTGAAGATAATGTTTGTGTTGTTCTTTAATTAACGTACAAATTTATTTGTTTTGTTTGTTCTTTAATTAACGTACAAATTTATTTGTTTTGTGCTATATCTTGAGATTAATGGTGTTGACGGCAAATCAACATTTTTTTTTTATTTGAAGTAGCCAGCAGCCAGCGGCTTAAATTTAAGGTTTTAAATTTTTTTTTTAGGGATAAATGCATATTTGGTGTCTAAACTTTTTTACTTTTTCTATTTTGGCGTTTGAACAATTTTTTTTTTTTTTTTTTTTACAATCAGGTGTCTGAACCTGTTAAAAATTTCTAAAATAGTGTCTCTAGCAAATTTATATCCTATTTAAGCAGTAAATTGACTTAAATACCCTTCTTTTATATTGAACTTTATTTTATTTTTTATTCTAATAATTTTTATTTATCAAACTAAACAAGAAAAATTAAATAATATTCTTATTTTTATTTTTTTAATTTATTAATTATAGTGGTTGAATTTAATTTTTTATTTATGATTTTAGTCATTCTAAATTTGTATTCACTAAGAAAATTATTTTATTTTAATTATAATAAATAAATTTTTATTTATATTTTATTTAATTTTTCTTTTTACTCTTTTAAATTTAATAATTATATTTTATTTTTCTATAATAATATTTCAATTTTATTTTTTTTATTTTACTTCATTTTAATAATATTCAGTATATTTTTTCAACTATAATATATATGAGTGAAAAAAATTATATTATAAAATCTAATATAAAAAAGGTATTTAAATCAATTTATTGTGCTTTAACCACTATAATCTAATATTCAGTATATTTAATCTCAAATGCTCTTTTTTTTTTTTTTTTTTAGACTTCAATTTCTTATTTTTTCAATTTAATTTTTTTCACTCATATATTAAATTTGAAAAAAAAATACTGAATATTATTAAAATAAAATAAAAAATTAAAATTAAAATTGAAATATTATTATAAAAAATAAAAATATTAGACTTAAAAAAGTGAAAAAAAAATACAATTTAACTAAAATAAAAATAAATAAAATTTTATTTATTATAATTAAAAATAAAAAATAATTTTTTAGTGAATAAAAATTTAATTTCACTAAAATCATGAATAAAAAATTAAATTTAGCCACTATAATTAGTAAATTAAAAATTTAAAATAATATGAATTTTTCTAATTTTGTTTAATAAATAAAAAATACTTTTTTATTTAGAAAATTATTAGAATAAAAAAGAAAATAAACTTTAATATAAATGATGGGCATTTAAGTCAATTTTCTGCTTAAAATAGAATATATAGCCATTTTAACCTATAAAACATGCTAGAAACACTATTTTAGAAAATTTTAACAGGTTTATATACCTAATTATAAAAAAAAATTGTTCAAATACCAAAATAGAAAAAGTGAAAAAATTCAGACACCATTTATGTATTTATTTTTTTTTATTAATCTAAACAATATAATAACTATTTAATGTGACGGTACACAACTCCAACTTAAGATATTGTTTAAAAGAGAACAATCACCTTGCTAGAAAATTTTTCTCTCAATGGGATACACGGGGGTTAAATATATCGGTGGTTACCAAACTTTGCACTTATTTCATTTTGGGTACTGAACTTTAATTTGTTTCATAGAGGTAACCCAACTTTAATTTTATTTTATCCGGTGGTCACCCGGCGCCGGAATGCTGATGTGGCAGT
>CATIWO010030173.1:0-14487 GCA_949673435.1 Macaranga tanarius | reverse complement strand
GCTTGGTGTCGACATCTCCATCCACATGATCACATAAGCATTTTGGCATTTGAGCATTTTGATTTGAGTTCAAGTATATATTTTAGTTTTATGTAACTTTATATCTTGAATATTTACAATGTATCAAACAAGAGTTTTTGTATAATACATATATCTTTTGAGGAAAAAAAAAATTTATATGCCACGTATTTATTTGTTGTTTGGACACTTATATTTGATACCTGGAGGGTACTACATGGATCAATAGAAAAATCAGCAACAGATAATGGTCCTGTAATTTTTGGACCTCCAGGAAATGAAATTGCATATAATTAAAAAGTGCAAACCCAATATCGGAAACAATATGCACTAATGAAATGAGAAATTATCATATTCAGTTAATTTCTGAAAAAGTATCCACGCTAGAACCATATAAAAAAAATTTAGCATTTAATGAACATATACAAATGCAAATTTAAATTCAGAAAATTAAAATTAATTATACTTAAAATTACTCTAAACCACAAAGTAACAACAAAAGAAAATGCATCTTCTGTATTTTCACATTGCACGTGTTTCATAAATACAATACATACCTCCACTATTAGGGACATATGAAGGTGAAAACATTTCAAGGTCATCTTCATCATCATCAATGAAGTCATCATCATAATCACATTCGCTTGAATCTTCGGTTTCTGTCTCAACAATGTCCTCTCTAGAATCACTAAAGATTGTAGTAAGGAAGTAAAAAATAGCAACAATTCCACCTTTTTGTTTAGTATAGTTACACCAAGTTTGTGGCAACATGAGAGAGGGTGAGAGAGAAAATAAAACCACCAAATATACAATTCAAAAGCAGAGGATATGACCTGTATTCATCACGGAGATGATCGCCTTCATCAGACAAAGTAGCCTGATACATGAAAGCTTCACGAGCCAATCACTGAAAAAGCTACCAGTTCATCCTTCAATTCAAGATTCAAGAAGCAAGATTCAATTTTATATGGTAACAAAGAACATAAGAAAATTAGACAGTTATGCCCAATAAAACATTGAAGTATTATTAATGAACCAATACCTAAGATTGAGAGGTTTTAATGGAGGGTAAGGCATGGGACCAATATGAGTTAATGGTCTGGCTTTAATTGTTGGTGTAGTGGAATTCAGAAAGAAAATATAACGTAAAGAAGAAAGAGGAAAAAGCAAAAGAGGCTATAACCACCGGAGAAAAAAAAACCGTGGGAACCCGCAAGCAGAGGCGACAGGTCTTAAAAATAGCAAAGCTTTAGAGGCTAGAGGCAGAGAGAGCTATGTGTCAGCACATAGTATGATATATTTTTTTTATTTTATTTTGGTCTGGATCATATATATATATATATATATATATATATATATGATCGGATCATCTTCAATTTTTACAAAGCATTCGATCAACATTTTTGCACTTAATTTTCTCAATAAACACCAATACCAATTGCTGTTAACAAACATTATTTTCAATGCCTTAATTTAGAACAAATATCTTATGAAAGGTAATTTGTAGCACTGTGATGTATTGCAGACAAGCTGTGGCCATAATACAAAAAGCATTCAAAACCCAGACTGTTTCAAGACCCCAGCCTGGCCTAGCTGCTGGTTTTGAAACATGGGTCAAGCTTTGTGAACCAATCCAGCCCATGCCATATCTAGAAAAGAATTATTTTGAGTATATTATTCATATTACATATAAAGAATTTTCGAACTGGGTTCTAAAGAAAGTGCTTAACCTAATCCATTGTAGTATGAAACTTTATGGAATATTCAAATAGACTGGGTTGAGCTTAGAAGGGGGAGAAAAAAAAAAAGAACAGGTTGAATGCTTAGTTTCACCTCCTTTACACGATTAATTTTTACAGATAAACCTTTAAAATTCTTGAACTTTTATTATTTTTCATTCAACCTTTAAACTTTTATTTTAATTTTTTTTCACCTTAAATTTATATTTTTTAGTTTTATTTAATTCATATAGTATAGATAAACACTTTTTATTTCAAATGATTTTAAACATATGAAATGTTAAAAAATTAGTTTTAAAATAATTAAAAATTAATATAAATGTGTTAGAAAATTTTATTTTAAGTTATATTATCTCTCTTAATTAAATATTATTTTAGTCCATTTAAGTTCTTTTTGTGTTCATATCAATATTTATTTATGAATTATGTTGATTGTATATATTGTAGGGGTTAAATAAAAATAAAACTTTAAAGATTGAATAAAAAATAATAAAAGTTGAAAAGTGTCAAGGTTAATATCATATAAAATAAACATATATATTTTTTTATTGATTCAGCTATAATTACCTGGCAAATTCTTGTGAATATATTTAATAGAAACTAGTTGAAAATTCATTCAATGCATAGACTACAAATTAAAATATGTTATATTTAATTATTTTAAAATATAAATAAAATAAAATAATTGAAATATACTAATTAAATAGTTTTAATAGAATGGTAATTGAGTTAGTTAAGTAGTTTATAAAAAAAAAATAGGAACTCAACACCTTTTAATTTTAATTTTATACTATTTTTATAAGGTTATCAAATAGCACAAATATCGATTAATATTTTTAAAGTTGAGCATTTAATTGTAACTATTAGACAAATCCTTGACTTGTGAATGTAGAAATATGTTATTCTATAAAAAGTTATTTAAATTTCTTAACAATTTAATTCATCATCGTGTATAGAAAAAATTATCAAGAAAAAAAATAAAAATATATTTTCATTCTTTAATTTCAAACATAGACAAAACTCATATTTAAACCCTTAAACTTTTAAGTTTTATTACATTAAACCTTTAAACTTCAATTGTGTTATATCAAACCCTCATACTTTTATTTTTGTACGCATTAAGGACTTCTTTTAAAAAATTTCTCCCTAAACTTATTTTTAAAGATCAAATTACTAAACTTTCAATTTTTTTGTCATTTTAATACAATTAAAAAAACTTACAAACATGTTGTATGTTTTCCATTAAATAATAATATCAGAAATTAAATAAATTAAAAACAACTATTTTTATTTTTATTTAAACATATTAGTTTAAAGGTAAAATATATTTAATTCAAATTAGTAAATTTTATTATTTTATTATTATTAGATAAATAATTTTTTAATAATAATTAAGTATACTGAAAAATTCGTACTTTTTATTTTGAAAAAATTATTTTAAACATATTAAAAATTTTGAACAAAAATATTAACTTTTAAATCTTAATTTAAAATTTTTTTTTTATACTTTATGATATTTGATGCACATTAATAAAATTAATAAAGTGAGAGTAAATATTAATTAAGTATCGAGTGTCCAATACAATAGTAGAATTTTCCTCTATGAACTTGAAATCTTGAGTTTGAGACCCCCCTGACCCTTAAATATCAAATATGAATTTTTTGATTTGCATCAATGTGAGTTCGTAAAATATAAATATGATTGCCTACAATACATAATAAAATATTTCAATACTAACGGTTACAATGCTAATTTTATTTATAATAAAAAAAATACCAACTAGTATAAAAATAATTGAAATCATCTTTGACTCACCATAAAATAAATTTTTTGAGCATACTAAATATCAAAAATGTAAAAAATATACTTTTAATATTATTTTAAAATTTTCAATTTTTTAAATTTTTAATATTTTAAATAAAAATTATATTTTTTTACTATAGTTAATTATTAGTAAAAATATTCTTTAACATAAAAAAAACTAAAGTTTTTATTAGTTGGAAATAAAAATACAATTTTTTTTTATTTCAAATGCATTTAAATAAAACTAAAAAATAAAAATATTAATTTTTAATAAAAATTATTTAATGAATTTAATTGGATTAAATTGACAAAAAAAAAATTAAAATTGAGCACTTTCACCTTTTAACACAAGTTTAGGAATATAATATTTTAAAAAAGTCCTTAATGCATGCCAAAATAAAAATATAAGAGTCTATCGTAACACAATTAAAGTTTAAGGGTTCAATGCAATAAAATATAAAAAATGGAGGGCTTGAAAGTGGGTTTTGCCTCAAACATACAAGGAATGTTGTGAGAGGAACTATTAACTACCACATATCATCTAACACCCTATATTTTATGTTATATAAATCCTAATAGTGCTAACTTCTATATAAATCCTAATTAATGGTGCTGACTTCTATATAAATCCTAATAGTGCTTACTTTTATATAAATCCTAATAAACCAACAATAGTTTAAAAAAATCTTTTCTGTATATATAATTATCAACTTATCAACTTTTCTGAATACAGAATTAACAAAAAAAAAAAAAAACTATTTCAAAATCGGAATTAGTAAGAAAAAATATTCCAAAATCAAAATCAGAATTAATTATTGGCTAAAAACCTCTTCCTAGTAATAATTATGAAATAGTAATTAAAAACTAATTATAAAAGGATTTCTGCTGGCACATCAACATTTTTTTCCCTACAAGAGTAAAAATGTGTTAGAGAATGAACTCTAGGCTATATTTATCCTATTCTGTCAAAAGTAAACTGACATGATCATAAATACATAGTATAATCTTCAATAATTTATAATATTTATATTTTCCATTAAAATAATAAATTATATTAGCGTTCTGGTCTAAATTAAAATACTGAGTTATTTTTTATTCCAATTTTAAATATGTTAAACAAAAAAAAAAATTGATTAAATTGATGATAGAGGCAACTTGAAATACAAAGTCGGGACATTTTTTATAATTATTATGGGGGCAATAGTAAAATTTAATATCTTGTGGGGGGCACAACTAAAATTTAATTTTTAATTTTTTATGGGCTAACATTAAAAACTTAAATAGGTTAAAGTGACATTTTTAAGAGTTGCAATGCCCCAATTTCCCAATGCTAAACTAATATAAATTATATTTTTAGCAACCAGTTCTAAAATTTGAACTGTAATCAGTAAAGTGATAAGAAAATCTATATGCTCAACTACTCTTTGATGTCATACATGACATGATAAGTCCAGCTATTAGCTATCAGTGCTGTTAACATATAAATGAAATATATACTAAATTAATTGCTGGCCAATACTAATTTTTAAAAGAATTTTAATTTGTATTTACATTTTATGCTGTAATTGTTCAAAAAAGTTATGTGTGTGTATATATATATTCCACAAGAGTAGAACACATACAAGAAATGAATGACTTTCTCCAATCAATTAATCCCCACAAAAGAGATGAATCTCTTCACACAAAAGCAATCAATTTGAAGCAGCAAAAAAGCTAGTTGCATAATTGATATGTGTTTGAATCTTTATCATAATTAACATATAGTAATAGTATCTACAGTCACAAAAGTCATCATCATCATCTTAAACCACACCTAAGCTTGAAATGGATTGAGAGAGAGATCAACTTAATTAATTAATTAATAGAATTTAATCCAACAAAGTTTTAAATTTTTGTCCACAAGTAAACCATATATGATCTGTATTTTTTAACATATAAAATAATAACAACACACGTACAATATAATAATATTTAAGTAAAACAATGTCAATACAGCAAAGTAATCTAATAATATAAAAATAAGGAATTAGGCAAAAAATAAATTTGCTAGCTAATTAATAATTAATTAAGAGGTTAATTAAGCAGAAAAGTTAATTTAGAAGGGTGTGAAAATTGATTGGAACAGCACATAAACACAAAGGTGTAAGGTAAAGACAAGATATAGAAGCAGATCATATAAGCCGGTTGTAGACGGCTCTAACAGTTTTATTTTCACTCTATAGCCGGCCATTTTCTCTATTTTTTTTTTTTTTGTTTAGTTTTATTTTGCCAGCTTATGCACTCTTAGTTCATGCTTCACTGCCATTCCTTTATATAACCCTTCAGCTTTGGAGGACTTGGTCATAATCTCTCCCTTTTTTCTCGTACTATTTCATTTCGATTGATAATTGTGGTTAATTTTGATGGGGAAGCAAACCCAAAAAAGCGCAGCGAATAACACTAATAATAACAATAACAATAGTACTGATCATTATACTAATACTAATGCTACAATTACTAGCAAAAATGGAGTTGTAAAGGTAAAGCGTACTAGAAGAAGTGTGCCAAGAGACTCTCCGCCTCAACGTAGCTCAATTTTTCGAGGGGTTACTAGGTCGATCATTGATTAACATTTTTTTGTCCGATCAATAACTTCTTCAGCTTCCTTTTTTTTTTTTTTTTTTTTCATTTCTTAGAAAAATTTAATGTTAATTTGTATTTGATGAGTTCAGGCATCGATGGACTGGTCGATATGAAGCTCATTTGTGGGACAAGAATTGCTGGAATGAATCACAAAACAAAAAAGGACGACAAGGTTGATTATATTTAACTTATCTTCATCTTTTCTTGTTTTGGATTTGATATGCAATGTTATTGATGTGCATATTTCTTTGTGTTTTCATGGCGGCAATGGCGGGTTCATGTCAAATGTTATTGCAGTCTATCTTGGTATGTATGAGAACTAATCGCAAGAAAAAATATATTAAGTTATTAACAATATAGGAAGTGGTTGATTTATGATCTTTGGGATGCATGGAATTGTGTTTCAGGTGCATATGATGATGAAGAAGCAGCAGCACATGCTTATGACTTGGCAGCACTCAAGTACTGGGGTCACGAAACAATTCTTAACTTTCCGGTAATTTGCATAATTTTATTTCTGAATCTTTTATAGCCTAAAAATAATGAAAGTGATTTTTTTTCTTTAAAAATATAGAGATTAATTCTTAACTGTTTTGCTGTTCTTGATTATAGTTATCAACATATGAAAATGAATTGAAAGAAATGGAGGGTCAGTCTAGAGAAGAATACATTGGATCATTGAGAAGGTATATATTTTAATCTCTTAATTATGTTTGTATCAATTCCAAATAATTTATTAACTCTTGGAGTTGAAATGGTCTAATTTTTTTGGAATTCAATATTATAGGAAAAGCAGTGGTTTTTCACGTGGAGTATCAAAATATAGAGGTGTGGCAAGGTATTTATATATTTTCAAGAAGTCCCCATGCATGCTCTATAGCTTAGTTCTTTTATTCTTGAACTTTGTTTTTTTTCTTATACTAAACTGGAGTTTCATCACTTTTCAGTGGTCAGAAATTGAATTTATATCTCAAGTTTTTATCATTTTTAACTACCCAATTTTCGATTGAAAACTTAGTTTATGTACAATTGTTTGATGATTCATAATTATTTGGAAAATTAATTCCCAGTTGTTTTGATTGTTCATTAAATTTGAAATGAATGAACAGGCATCATCATAATGGAAGGTGGGAGGCTCGGATTGGCAGGGTGTTTGGCAACAAGTATCTCTATCTTGGGACTTATGGTAATTCAATTCCTCCTTTATCCTTCTAATCTAATAATTCTAAAGCAGTCTCAGTTAGAACCATTAAGGAATAATAAAATTTTCAGAGTTAAGTTGAAAGCTTTTTTTTCTTTTCTTCTCTTTTCTATTATATTAATTGGCATCTTAATCTCAGAGTTTAAACTTGAAATCTGATAATTTTAAAAATGACTCAAATACTGTCGAGTCAAAATCATAATATTTTCTTTTAAGTAGAAAAACTAGATGTTACAATATAATTGATTACAAACCTAATTTGAAATTAAATGCAAATATACCAAATGAGTTAATGTATAAAATACCGGAAATTGTTATTTTTCTGGATGTATTGCATTAAATGGTCAAATTTATGATATATATATATATATATGTAAAACACTTAACATATATATGCATAGCCTAACTACTATACATCCTTAATATCTTATTTTAAGGTAATAAAACTTTCATCTTAATCTCTTCTCTAGTTAACCAACCAAATTTGGCCAAACTTTTCTTTATTTTTTTAAATTATATATGCCCACCAAACCAGCTAAAGTATTAGATGGGGACAAGAGAATACTGTTGTATATGCTAGCAGGGAGTTGGAAAACTCCAAACTAGAATCTACAATATAATTTTCAACACTGTCAATTAGTTGGGATGTTGCTCCACCAGCCAACCTTTTTTTTTTTTTTTTGTCGAAATTGCATCCTGAAAATTTTCAAGCACCCATTAATTATATTTTGATAATAATTATATCTATAGTTTTCTAACTTAATTAATATCCATTTTCTCAGCTACTCAAGAGGAAGCTGCCACAGCATATGATATGGCAGCTATTGAGTACCGTGGACTAAATGCAGTCACCAATTTCGACCTCAGCCGCTACATCAAATGGCTTAAACCTAACCAAAATGATAACATCAACAACAATTTTAATGACCAAAACCACCCTAACCCTAACTCTAATATTGGCATAAACTCAACCAATCCTAACCCTAACCCTAACCCTAATCAAGAACTTGGACTAAGCTATCTTCAAACCCAACAAACCTACCAACCAGCTGCTGCAGGTGAAACTACTACACTAATTGTGGAGCCACCACGGCCAGTAGCCAATGCCACGTCAGCCCTGGGACTACTACTTCAATCATCAAAATTCAAAGAGATGATGGAGATGACATCAATGGCCGATTGCCCCTCGAATCCAGCGGAGTCTTTAGAACAACCCCAATCTAGATTCCCTGAAGACATTCAAACATTCTTTGAGTCCCAAGATTCGAACAGTTACGGAGAAGGAGATGACATGATTTTTGGTGACCTCAACACATTTGTTCCACAAATGTTTCAGTGCGATTTCTAATTATATATATACGGATCAAACACACACATCAGTTAATCAATTAATTATATCTATATAATTTTTATATATTTATTAGGTTCTTTTGTGAATAGGATGATGAGACCAAAATGGTCTCTGGCCCTCCTCTGGTGGTGAAGGGTTAGAGTAGTTCTTTGATTAGTTTTGCTCATTTCTTTGTAGATGAACAAAAAGAAAATAAGCGATGTTTATCGTCATTATTTTTTGCATGAATAAGTTGTAATTTTTGCTTTTTTTTTTCCATCAATAATAAATATAGACTCTTTTCTTCTATATACTTCTCTCTTGTTATTGTGCTTTTTTTTTAAACTCAAGTAATTTCTTATCTTTTGTATCTTGCTGATGAACATATCATAAATTGTATTCATTTTTATTAATATATCTTCATCCAAGTAAAATTAGCATGCAATAATACTGATGTGATATGTGATCTACATGTTAATATATTTGTTAAGGTAGGAATTTGTACAAGAAATAATTAATTTCTATTTTTAACATTACGTATATAGCATATATATCTTCAACTTTTTTACAACAATTTTAGCCAATCAACTTTACAAATTAGTTCAGTTTGTTTTGTCTCAAAAAAAATAATTTACAAATTAGTTCATTTCTATTAATTTTAAATTTGTCACAAATAATTTTATGTATCAAAATCTATAATTTAAAAATGAAAAATAAATAAAATTCATAAATTAAAAATAGTTGCTATTAATGATAAAATATAAAATCTAGAGATATTTATTATCCGATTAAATTGTTATTTATAATATTTGAAGGGAAAATATCAATAATTATAAAATATTGCCTTAAAAAATAACAAAAAATTTCATTAAAACATAATAAGAAATATTAACTAGGACCAAATATAAATTTATTTGCAAAATTATTTTTAAGAGAAAAAATATGTCTAGTCGAGTACAAGATACATGCTTGAGATCAGGGGTGTGCATTCGGTTGGTTTTGGGTATTTTTCTAACCGAACCGAACCGAAATTTGTGAGTTGAAAACCGAACTGAAAATTTTAAAAAATATTTATTATTTTTATATATTTATATTAGAATTGTATATATTTTTAACAAAATATTTAGAAAAATAAAAATACAAAATAAAAAATCAGTTATTTTGGT
This sequence comes from Macaranga tanarius, assembly GCA_949673435.1. Taxonomy (NCBI): domain Eukaryota; kingdom Viridiplantae; phylum Streptophyta; class Magnoliopsida; order Malpighiales; family Euphorbiaceae; genus Macaranga; species Macaranga tanarius. Next base: position 4,607 of record CATIWO010030173.1, on the reverse strand, counting down.
AATCTTGGTTAAACAAAAATTTTTTACATAAAACCAAACCAAATTTCGGTTCGATTCTAAAAATTCGAAAATCCTAAAAATGCAAACCGAATAGTATTGGTTCGGCCATTTCGGAGTGCGTGAACACCCCTACTTGAGATTACATATATATAATTTGAATATTTTAATAACCTCAAAAGTATAGTTTGTATGTGCATTGAAGATTTCTTATATGATATTTTATATGCAATTCTATCATTTTTTATTAATTTGTTCTTAAGTATGTATAAAAAATACATTTAGAATCTATTGAATTTATCATTTTCTTGATTGTGACTCCCGCATGTCATTGAAACTAAAGAATACATAACAAACAAACAAAATTATTAAAATGAAATTTAATAGGTAATTGGCCGTAATTAAACTAAAGCGTAAGAACGGCATGACATTTTAGGGCTAGATAAAATTTTAATTTATGGAAAAGAATTCATTACAACAAAAAACACCTATAACAACATTGATCAAATGTTGTATAAAATTGAAAAAATGTTATTTTAGATCTATACCATCATTTTTTGTAAATGCTATTTAAATGTAACTTTATTCGGTGTGGCTAGATATTAAAATAATATTTTTATCATTTGTTGGTATTCATTTATTATGATATTAATAATAATTTTTAGTGTCATTTTCTTTTGTTGCAATAAAATTTACTTAAATAATAATTAATAAATGTTAAAAAAACTGGTTAATTAAATGTCATAATATTAACATATAGTAACATTTTAAATATGTTGTTATAAAATATTCGTACTACATTTAATAAATATTGTAGAAGGAGCATCAGAGTCGATTGTCAAAGTTGAAATATGTGGAATATGGAATGATAATTTTTGTTGCAAAAAATCAACTATGGGCATTGTAATGAAAAACAAATCTAGAAGGTCAACAATTATTGAAAAGAAGGTGAAGGCATATGATGCATTACACGCGGAATATCTGGCTTTATATCATGGATTGGGTTTAGCTCGTGATAATGGTGTTGAGGAAATTTTATGTCTGTCTTATTCTCAGGAGCTAATTAATAGCCTTAATAGAAACGACAAAAAAAAAAAATCTATATTAGGTGATTTACTAGATAGTTTTGCATATGTAGAAGTTCATAAGGTGGATAATAGTAAGAATTTGTTCGCTGCTTTTCTAGCGAGTACAGCCGCAAAATATTGTATGGAACACTTTTGTACGTGCTCGTAAAGCTTTTATGTTGTATAAATTGCATAAATTTAATTTTTCAGTTGCTATTGATAGAAAGTACTGCTCCTTAATTTTATATATTATGGCTACATGATAATTTATGAAGCTGAAAGGACCAATTTACTCTGTGTGTGTGTATATATATATATATATATATTTGGTTGACTGGCATCTATTAGTGATGACGATTCTTTGTGGATGTGCTTGTTCTTCCTGCTTTTTGTTAGCTATGAGGAATGCTGACAAGGTGAACAATGAATAGCAAGGGATACTGGTTAAGTGATAAAGCATGGTTAGGGTCAATAGAATTTGGTGGCCTAATTTAATTATGATAAGAATAATTTAGGTAGCATAAATCGACATTTTACAAGTTGATATGTTGATATCACACAGGAAGCCTTGTAGCAGTAAGAAGTATTTTTTGTAGTAAAATATTTTATAAATATGATGAAGCAAGTAAGATTGGACCAGTATCATTTTTGCTTAGTTTGGTCCTGTCTACAGTGTAAATGCTACTCTAATTTGCATCCTCCCTACAATGAGACATGTTTTAAATTTTCATTTAAAAAAAAAAGCAGAAGAGTACAAAAAATCACTGTAGATAAGCAATAAATGAAAATTTATTGATAAGCAATTCTTCTAATTTTATTAATCAATGAGGGGAAAAACCACTTGGAAAAAATTTCTTAAGTGATAAAAAACCCCTCCCTAAAACTAAGCAAGAGAGTACAAAAAATCAAAAACAAAAAATAACAGCAATAGCATGCACCCTACCCCTAACATACAATATGAACAATAACATCAACAATAGCATGAAGATCCCAGCAACGTCCAAGCATCAAACAGCAAGCAATCTCAGACCCACACAACAACAAAAGACGTCAAAGAAGAAATTAGCAGCAGGGAAGAGCATAACCACAGTATAGGCAAACAGAGCTGAAGATATCACAAAAACACAAACACAAACCAGCAGAAACGCAACCAAAACTGAACTCTAAAAAATATCAACCAATTGAAAAATTGAAGCCACAGAAACTTCAACTTGGAGAGCCAACATCTACCATGAAAAATATAGAGATAGCAGTAGATTAAAATGCAGAATTGAAGCAGCAGCAATATTGACAGCATCAAAACAATATTGCAGATGCAAAATCAACAGAAGCAGCAACAAAACATGAACTCTTAGCAGCAGACAGTGATATAACAGCAAAACAGCAACTTGAGCCAGCAGCAACAGCAGTTGGCAGACTGAGGATCAAAACCATTCAACAATATTTAATCCTCGTCATATACATCAGTGGTTCATTTAGCTTCCTCTTTTGCACTAATGGTTAAACCCTCCATGTCATTTATGACCCAATTATTTTCTTCAATTTCATTAACACATTCTTCAATTCATGTAGTATTGAAAACCAATCTCAACCAAACATTATGAAAATCAATATTGATGAACTAAATTCAACCCAGATGAAACCAAATTTATAAACTGATTGAAACCCATTCTAATTCAACTAAAACTAAGTCAGCCAAATAAGAAAAAAACTCTAGCATCACAAATAATCATAACACATAAAACTTAACTTGATAAATTATTAATCACAAAATCACCATTGCCAAATAACATATGAAATGAATATTTCATATTCTAGTCATATCTCCCCAAATGACCAAATTATGTTTAAGTTTCTACCAAATTATCCATAAAAAAATAGAGTATCATCAGTGCCAATTACAAACCTGTAAATATCTCAGATTTAAATTGATAATTTCTTTAAAAGCATGGGCCAACTAACTACGAATCTCAGCCCGCCTTTGAAAGCCAAGGGAAATGAGAGTTGTATTTGGAAATCTCGAAGGAAGTGAGGAGTCTATAGAAATAGATGAAGCGTTAACATCTAAGACAGCGAATAAAAGAGGTAAGCAAGGTTGATGGCGAGCTAATTAAGGAGGAGGACGAGAAGCTGATGGAGAAGAGGAGACGATGGTGGGCAGCTGCAGAGGCGGTGGAACATAAGAGGGACAAAGAGTGGATAGTGGAAAAGAATACAGAGGATGATGAGGAAAAAGAATGGTAAGATTAGATCTTTGGTGGCCTCATTATTTTTATTAATCTAGGGTATTTAAAAATTAAGATTTTGCAATACCAGGATTGACTGGGTGTTCAATCCCCACCAGTATTTTAAACTAGTTGTTATGCTCCCTTTAAAAGAAACAAATTAAGATTTTGCGTGATATAAAAAAAAAAAAAAAAAAAGAGGAATTTTATTTAAAAAAAAAAAAAAGAAAACTAAAAGTTTTATTTTACAGCTTAGGAAAAAAAAAACTATTTCCATCGTTTTTATCTTGTTTAGCTTCAGTGGTGGGTTCCATTTTTGTGACATCAGTGGAACTTAACGTTAAAATTTAACAGCATTTATAACAATGTTTATATATATTTGAACATTTTCTCTATATATTTTAGTAACAATTTTTTAAAATGTTAGAAAAAATGTCATAATACATACCTCTTTAACAAGTATATAATACAAATGTTACTAGTGATAAAAGAAATGTAATATAAAATATACTTTTAAATAAAAATTATTATAAATGTTATGAAAATGTCATATAAATAGAAAATGAAATAACATTATTTAAAAATGTTGTTTATATACAGTTTTTTTCTTTTTAAATAACATTTATGAAAAATGTTATTTTATAAATGTTATTTAAAATGGTTTTTGTTGTAGCAATTGCTAACAATTTTAAAATTCGATAAAATTAACAAAATAAATATAACTAATAGGCCAAAGTTTTATAAATTGAGGATGGGATAAATTATTGTCTTATTCCACTAATTTTTATATCAACAAATAATTTACACATAGACACTCCATATCATTATTGGCTCTAAATAAGATTAATATCAAAAAATAAAAAATTATAATCCTGGATTTTTACAAATTAAAAGTAAGAATATACTAATAAAAATAAAATTTAGGTATATATACCATCCTTTACTTGGTGACAATATTAAATATATACTTTAATAAGATACAGATACTTCATAGAAAGACAATAATACTTTTAAAACTTTTCAAGGAAGAAAATACTTATAAAATAAAGTAAAAGATTGACATACACTACTAGAAAACAGGCAATTACCGACGGATTTACAGACGGATTCCCGACGGATTTCGGCATTACCGACGGATTCCCGACGGATCAAAATCCGTCGGCAAAATGCTCGTCGGTAATTTTTACCGACGGATTTTCAAAATCCGTCGGTAAATTAGCGACGGATTACCGACGGATTGGAATCCGTCGGTAATTCCCCACGGATCCAATCCGTCGGTAATTACCGACGGATTCCAATCCGTGGGGAATTACCGACG